>VDFB02326185.1:17470-172329 GCA_007258455.2 Sequoia sempervirens | reverse complement strand
TTTGGAACAAAAGATGTTTTTGGATGATTTCATGTGACGTTTGAAGTGCAACTTAGATGCAACTAATAGTGATTACTTGGATTGATGTTCGATGAAAGATGAAGCTTGGTAAGGAACATGTTTTCGTCAAAATGTGTCATGGGCTAGTGATTTGGAATCTTTCTCACAAATTTTTTGACCAATTTGATTTCACATTTTCCAATGTTCAGATCACCACATAAGTTGGGGGATATAGATCAAGATTTATTCTTGAAGCAAGGTGTACATATCTACCCCAGTGTCTAGCAATGTATGGAATGCCATGATGGGTGGATGCTTGGATAGGTGTATGGATGGAGGGATATGGATTATCTTGTGATAAGATAAGGTGTTTAGATAAAGAATGCTCATTTGGATAATGCTTCATGGATCAGATAATGCTGGGTAGGATAGGATCAATGAAAATGACCCATGTTAAGATGTTTACCATAAGCATGTGTAAAGTGTGCACCAAAATTTCATCAAGATCAAGATAACTTGGATGATGGATGCAGATAGATGCAAATGGATTGGATAAATGGTTCATGGATGAACGGATTTATTATGGATGAGATGGATGGAATGCTACATTTATTACGGATGGGATGAGATGCTTTCACCTGAACTGGTGCATGCAGATGCTCGATTCTACACATGACACCTATTTTCTAGGTTTTCATCATGGTACCTATCCAAAGCACCACCGTAGTGGTTTTCACTAGAGGACGATTTTTTTCTTTATTGTTTTCAATCCTTTTTCTGATTTTTTTTGGATTTTCATATTTTTTTATTTTTTATTTTTCTGAAAGATTTTAAGCTCATGTCGAATCACAAGGTGTCACTGATGTAGATGCCCCTGTCATAATGTTCCATTGATATCCTTCTTGAAGAAGCTACTTTGCTAAGATAGATGCACTTGAATGCAACTTTTGGGATTGTTGATCTGCTTTATTGATATCAAGGTTAACTTTGTCCCTATGCACACATCGCAATAGAGTGCCTCTGGAATCCTTATGATGAAGGGTCGTTGCCAATACATAGTCAATTTGAGATTTGGATATCATGCGTGGAGGCGTGGATGGAGTGTGTTTAGGGATAAGATATGGATTGGTTGATAGTTTGGAACCTTTGACTCTCCAAACTTGGGAAGATGAACAATGATGGGTGGATATGGAAGTGTGTGGGGAATTAAGACCAACTACTTGATACACTTTGTACGTCGCTTGAAAAGCTTGCTTTTGCTTTTGTGGACATCATTGATGGATACTTTTCCCCTTTTTTATTTTTCCCCATAGTTTCTTTGACTAATGGAGTTTGATAGGGATAATCTTTCTTTGTATTCTTTGGTATCCATGTGTATTTGATTTTTCCATTATGCTTCTTAGCTTATTTTTCTTTGATAACGTTCTTTATGCTTTGAGTCAAATCTTTCTTTTAATGTTGGTCCCAATTCATGGATGGGGTGATGGGTGGATGAAGATTCATGACATGGCTGGTTGTAGTATTGGAACTTGTTTAATCATAAGGAGTCTTTGTGCTCCCTATGTTGACATTTACTTGAGACATAGTTGCCCCCAATATTGTGGAAGTATTACCTTCATGCTTTGATTCTGCTTGTTCTGAGAGCTCTTGTTTAGAATGCATTATCTAATAAATGACCACTGTAGATGATGTTATTTCAATTTGTTGCTCTGTTGACTCTGGAATATCTTGTTCTGTTTGATCTGCTTCCTTGGGTGGATAATGTTGGATATATTCATACATGATTTCCTCAGTCTGAATTTGGGATATATCTGATCCTGATGTTGAAAACTTAGTTTTACTATAGGAATCACTAACCTTCTCTTTTTGTGTAATAATGTCAGGAGTAAAGGAATCTTGTTCTGAATGAAGATCATCTACGTGTCCATCCAAAGAAAGCATCTCATGGGTATATGGAGGAGTATGTGCTATGTGGATATGATCATCTTGTATAGATAAGAGAGTATCCATTAGACCATTGTAGTAGCTAGAAGATACAAACTCTTGATCTTGAATGATTTCATAATTGCTTTTGACATGCTTTGGATCAAATTCTTGACATGGGTCAGTTTCAAAGGATGGATTGCTTACAAAGGGTTCTAGGATATCTTCATTAGGAATGGAAAGTGGTTCATTATCCTCTTGATCTTTGAGTGCCCAGGCTTGGATCAAGTGTCGAGTTGAGGATTCCTTTACTATCTGTAATCATGAGGTCAAAGGGGGTCAACATGTCTTGGAAAGGACCATTGCTAGACCTTGGTGAAAGATTTTGATCATGCTTTGGAATAAATTCTTGAGATATGTCCTCTAACTCATAAGGCAATGTAGAGACATTTTCAATATGATCATTGGTCGATGGATCATAGATTATGTCCATGGGATCAAATAATTCTAACAATCCTTGAAATAGATCACTAAAAAGTGGCTCTTGATGTATGGTGAGTTGATCATTAGATGGGGTGGAAACATCTTCAAGGTGCTCATTGATGGAGAGATCTTGATCATTGTTTTCAACAATTGAGGTGGAGGGATTTTCAATGTCTTCAACCATAGGGTCAAATGATGTTGACATTTCTTGAATTGGATCATTGTCGGATATTGTTGAGGGGTTCTTATCATGATAAAAAAGTAACTCTTGTTGTATGTTGATTTGATCGTCAGATGAGGTGGAAACATCTTCAAGGTGCTCATTGATGAATAGATCTTAATCATTGTCCCCAATAGTGATTACCTTTTGATCGATGAGATCTTGGATGAGATTTTTGAGTCGAATACAACTTGATGTTGTGTGTCCCTTTGTTTTGTGGAAATCACAATGGTTCTCCTCATTATAGCCTAGTAGTTTAACTAGTGGTTCTTGATAGTTCCCGTAGACGAGGAGCTTGATGAGATTTTCTTGTACCAATTGTTGCAAGACTGATCGATTGGTCTCCCAAGGGGTGTGTATTTTTGTTTGTTACTTTGTGATATTTGTACTTGACCTTGTGGTGATTGATTTTGGAGATGTGGTGATTGATATTTGAAATGTGGCAATTGATCTTTGAGATGGGGTAATTGGGTTTGTTTTTGTTCTTGATGTGGTTGTGGACACAACTCAACACTTTGATGGCATGGTTCAACCAACGGAAGAGGTACTGATTTTGGAGTGAAGATATCTCTTGGCTCAATAATTCAATTAGCTTGGCATGTGAAGCAAGTTGTTCTAGAAAAATTTGATCTTGATTTTGAATTTTACTCCCTTGACTTGGCTTTTGTTCAAGAAGATTTGGGATGTACACTTGTGGCGTTTGCATGGGATCATGGAAAAATTGATTTTGGACAATGTTCTGACTTGGGATGATGTTCAAATTTGGCATTATGGGTTGAAATTGAACTTTTTTGTGTTGGGAATCACATTCCCTTGATTTAGGTAACTTTGATTTTGCATGGTGTTACTTTGAATTGAGGTCGTTAACATCTTGTTTGGAATTTGAACAATATTTGTATGATTTGCAAACATATCCATCCTAAAGTTTACCAAGTTTGGATTCAAAATGTTCATGTTTTGTAAAGTTGTACTTGGTACATTCACATTTGGCATGTGGGGATTTGATGGGATGATGTCATTCATTTGAAGGCTCATGCATTGAGTGTTTGGTTGATAGATTTGTAGGTTTGGACTTGGATTTAAATATACCATCGAAAAAGGTGTTCCAAGATTTAGATTGGGTATACTCATATTTGTTGTACAATTGAGGTTTGTAGGAGATAATGATCCCATGTATGGATTGTATAAATGTGAGTTTTGAAAATCAATTGGCATTGTAAGGCTTTGATAATTTGGCTGGTTTAGACCGCTTATAATGTATGGATAAAGTTTATATTCCATGTTCTTCTTGTGTTGTGACTTTGTTGCAAAAGTGACCTTTGAGGTGTTTATGACCAATGATGAGATGAAGGATGAAAGAGGTGAATGATATGGGTGTTGTTTTTCCTAGGAACTTTGGATCAATGCTAGACTTCAGGATTTGATTTTGATTGGTTTTGATTGGATAATTAACTTGTAAAGATGTTGGATGTGATCTTGAGGATAAACTTGTTCAAATGTGTGCTAATTTAACTAGAGGTATGAGAAATGATGCATTCCCATACTCCTAATTAAACAAGGTGATTTTGATTTGGTTTAAGGATGCACCCAAGTCCAGATAATGATGTTTCCAAAGCTATAAAGTTGCTTGTGGGATGGGATGATAAATGTTTGAAATGGATGAAGTGTTTGATTTTGATCCTAAATGAACCTAAGAAGGATTTGTTTACAAGGACAAAGTTTTGAAGAACATGCTTTTCCCTTCAAACCAAAAGCTCAATGTTTACTCAAAAGACCATAAGAAAAAAGATGCACAATCACATGTGTGGGGTTCAATTGATTTCATCTTGATTAGTGAATTGTTTTTACCACAAACACTTTCTTGATTAGATTATAAAACTAAACGTCCAATGTCCTAACTTATTTTCATCTCACAAAGTGCTATGTGGAATTCAAGGAAATCAAGGCAATGGTTGTAAGGAAAATTAGATGTGGAAACAATTCTCCTAACATCAATACCTCAGGGAAGAATGCAAATATACTTTTAAAATTTTCAATTATAGTTCAATTAAGATGCGCTTTGAAATAAATATCAGAACCAGAGAATTAGACAAAAATAGATGAACACCAGATATATGTGGGAAAACCCTTACGGGAGAAAAACCCACCACACCAAGAGAAGTCACTTTGTATTACAGTAATAAGGATTACATACAAGAGTTTTGACTTATCTTTCTGATGTCATATTACAGTAGCTTTCATTATGACCAACCTTGTACAGGAACCTTCAAGTTACAGTCTACACAAAATAGAAATAATTTACTGATCATACAATTTGAACTGTTCATCCAACTGTTGATCAAACCAATCGAACCCTGCTCACATCTACAATTGCAAGCTATATTCATGGCATTTCCTGTCTGTCAAAATTCCCCACAAAACTGTCACAATAGACTATCTTCCAACGGTTTCCATTTGGCTCCTCCTATTCGTCCACAAGATGCCACATCAGAAAGTCTCACTCAGTCAAATGACTTCAAGTTTTGTTGTCATATTGGTGAGAGAATGAATGTGTCTCCCTGATGCCAACACAATAAGCACTTAATATTGCCAAGACTCCATCCTATCGCCAAGATGTTACATCGAGTCCAGAGAGCTATCACTTAACTTTTGCCATGTCGCCAAGACATATCCCTTTCGCTGAGATGTCATACCAAAACCTCAAAGTCACACAACCGTGAGTTTTCCATTCGACAAGACTATCGCTCTTTGATGAGACCACATATGGATATTCAAAGTCACAATGATCTCAACATTCCTATCAGCAAGACTTACCGCTCACCAAGAGGCTACACCAAGATATCTTATGTTATACCGAAGCCAACAGCAGTCACCAAGACTATCGTCCTTCGCTGAGACTTTACTCTGAGATCTTTAAGTTACATCAAGCACCGTTGGAATGACTTAACACTCTTGCCAAGACCTTTCCCTGATTTCCTTGAGTTACTCTGATGAACGTTTGGTTGTATCCCCTTCGACAAGATCTTTATCGTTCGCTGGGACTTCTTCTCAAAGCCCTTTGAGTTTCCCCGAAGACATCCATCACTGTGAGTCTCCCCGAAGCCCAATAAGAACATATTGTTGTTGAGACATAAACACATCGCCAGGAGTTCATAGTGAACACCCAAGACTCTCCCCGATATCCGATTGAATGGCATGTCAGCCAGAGATCTCCACGCGGTAAGAGATCACAGCGAATGCTCCTTGTCATAGCGATAGGCACCAAGGTGTAATTGTTCGACAAGACATTTGCAAGGTCACAACGACCTGTTCAAGACATAATGCTACCAATCTGCTAGTCGGCCAAAAAAGATGGATGTCACACTGACTTTGCTCCAATAGAGGTTTCAGCCTATGATGATTGAGACATACTTTTCCAACAATGGTTACCAAATCTTGACCTTGGTAGAAGCAAATTAAGATGTTAGCCCAATTACTTAGAAACCTCTAAGGACATAATCCCTAGGGTAAGCAATAGTTCTTGGGTTTTGTCAAAGGTATTTTCTCTAACTAAGGGGTTTGGAATTTTGATGATGATGTTAAGTGTTTGTCTCCAAATGTTTTTGAACAAGCAAAGTGTTTTGACTCACAAGCAATATAACATCCTAGCTTAATTGGTATGTTTTTCTTGGTGGGCTTTCCTCATGCTCTTCATAGTAGAAGAGATGATTTTACATGCAACCAAGAAAAAACATAAAGGTATGTTAAGAATGAAGTCTTAACCTCTATATTTTAACCAAGATTAGACATGGCAAATAACTTCTTGGAATCTAAGTTCCAATGCACCACTTTGATAAACTCATTGGATGGACTGGTTGGTTACTACAAACAAGGGCTTTAGTTCAGACTTTCTGTTCATGGAGATTGACCCATATGGTGAGAGTCACTTTTTAGATCCATCTCGTCGGAGCCAACTGCGTGATATTGGTGTTTATTCCAATACCCACATTTATATCCCGGTTGGAAATACTCTTGGTTTTAGAGTGTTACCGGTTGAGTCATTCCCTTGGGTGAGTACTTTTTCCCCAAGACAGGCCCTCTAAGATAAACAAAAGTGAATAAAAATATTCATAGTTCAATCGACCCTTGTTTAGAAACAAAGGGAGAACACATGCAATAAGTTCATTCACACTCATACAAGATTTTGTTCAATTTTAAACCCAAAAATGAAGTGTAGAGGTGATTGCTTTATCTCAACCTAAAACCACGAAAAAAGGCCTTTTTATTCTCAAGATCACTATAAAGCATGAGAGAAGCGCATACATCCTTTTTCAATGATGTTAGTTTAAGTGAGCCATCATGAAGACAAAGTTGCACTTGTTCATTTTAAGGCCACAAAACAATTGTGAGTTCTTTTTAAAGCACCAAAGGACAAATGCGAGTTGTTTTGTTCAATTGTTAACCAAAAAACAAACTCTAGTAAGTTGTAGTCCTAATGTTCATTTTAAGCCCTTGCAAAAATTGAAAAGGTTCTTTTTAAAAGCCCAAATGAAATTTAGTAGGTCCTAAAAGCTTGAAAGATAGCAAATTCTTAGAAAAGGGATTATAATTTCTTCCTAAAGTGTTAAAAAACACTTGTTACAATGATGTGATAATGCTTTTCCTTTGAATTTCATGCTCCCTTATCCTTCAAAACTTGTAATACAAGCTCCAAATGTCAAATGAAATCAAGAAACAAGAAGATATGAGGGTTAGATAGATGATTGGGCATAAAAACCCTAAAAGTTATACCAAGTTTCATTATGATTTGACATTAAATGAAAATTTGAAAATTTTAACTCTATAAAAGTTGATAATAACCTACATCATTGGATAGCTTGTAAAATTCTACCCCATTTAAAAAAAAAAGCTTCGAAAAAGGCCAAAAAATGACCAAAATATGGTCATTTTAAGTTTGAATGAAAAACTAAGAAATTCTAGCGGCTCTGTTTGTGATGGAAGCTCTGTTTGATTTTGTAGCAGTGCTATATGGCGACGTTGGAGCTTCCAACAGTGCAGTTTGATTTTTGAGTGACTGTGTAGTTTGATTCCAGCGGTGCAGTTTGAATTTTTGAGCGGTTCTATATGGCGACGTTGGACTGTGAGTGGTTATGTTTATTGTAAACACCAAAAACATTAAAAACCACAAAATTTTCTCAAAAAATGTGATTTGATCTTCCGGTAGGCCCTCCTTCTAGCACCAAATTTAGAATCCTAATCCAAATACCTACAAAACACAACAAATGAATACATTAGGAGATCAAATGCAAGCAAGAAAGAGGATTCCTCAAAAAATTCATTTGAATGGCAAAATAGATAAAATGTGAAATGAAGAACACAATGAGATTTCAAAGCATATCAAATCCTATTCTAAATCCAACAAACGCCTAATCTCTTGAGGGAATTGGTGCCAATTTGATGTGAAAATTGGCCCTTTCACAACTACAATGATGCAAGATTGATATGTGATGAAGAGTGATCCACTTTGTTGATGATTGATGTATGCTCCAAGATGAAAATCTGCATAAAACCTAACTATGGTTGGATAAAATTGATGATATGTTGCTATGGATTTGAGTATAATAACTTTGCATGAATTGTGGATGATAAAATGAGGAGATTAACTTCTTATTTATAGATTGACAAGTTGAAAGCATGCCCAAAATAGAGCAATGTGGGACTAAGAATGAGCCAATGACAAAATGCCACTTGTCAACTTGTGAATGGATGGAGGATGTGCAAGTTTTGAAGAATGTGCAAAGAGGGGTGAGATTCAAATTCAAAATATGGCTTGAAGGATGAGGTGAAAGGTGAAGTTAATGTCACATGGCTAAAGAAAAGGACTTGTAAGATATGTTAAATGCCATGTTGGAAGGGACAAGTCCTTTTGGGGGAAATTTCACATTTGAGGAATATTCCCACTTGGATGCCTTTTTCGAATGAAAATAGATGATTTATAAAACAATTAAATTGATTTTCATACGCAAGTTGCAAAATCTAGAGGATTTGATGGATTAGATTAGATTAATCATGGATTAAATTAATTTAAAGAAGATTAGCTGATTTGACCATTTTGACTTAGATTTTAGGATTTAAATAACTCAAAATGAGAAAAGAATGATTTAGACTTAGTTAAATAAATATTTTTGATTTATTTAACCAAAAGGGGGTGATGTTAGATTAAATTAGATAAATGTTTGATTTATTTAATTTAATTAGATGAACTTTAGAGATTTAATCAAATAATATGGATTATTAAATAAAGATAGGAAGATGAAACGACCTAGCTAATTACATAGAGACAATGATTTAATTAAATCGAGGGATTTATTTAATTAAAAGGGGAATTATGATGACTTTAATCAAATAAGGCTATTCAATTAAATGGTTAGACAAAGGGATAATTCGGGATGAAGCGATGTTAGTAGATCAAGATCGAAGTGACTATAAAAACATCATGTTTGTTAAGGTAGTTAAAACTATTTTATTGAAAGGTTTGGAAGAACATTCAAGATGAGCTATTGAATTATAAGGGAAAGGAGATGTTACTAAGTTAATCATTGAGAATTTTTTCACTCTATAGGAATTTCTCCAAAACAAGAGAAGGAATTGGGAATTCTAACCTAATAAGAGGGACAAATGAGATCATTCATCTAAGAGAGGAAATTGTAAACCTAAAATTAATATCCTTGTCCATTTGAAGACTGATCTTGATGGAGTCTAAGATAAAAATATAAACACATATGCACTCTCCATCTTTTCCTTAGATGTAGTAATAAACATTTGTTGAGAGAATTTCTCTTACATAAAATATATATCTGTCAACTTTGTGAAAAGGACCATAAAACCAATCAATGTGACTTGTTGTAGAATTAGTAGGAAAAATGTACCATTTTACTCTATTCAATAGGAGAATGTGGCTAGAATTAAAAATATATATTGTGGGGCCATGTAACTCAAATTAGGAAAAACCTTGCATTAATCAAATATAATTAATGTGATAGAAAAGAATATCAGACATTTAATGGAGATAAAATTGACTTGGTTAAACATAATGATAAGATAAACTATAAAAACACAAAGTATACTTATGAGAGAAGCAAACTCTAGAGCCATTCTAAACTTTTCTTTACGAAAATTTATTGAAGCTCCTATCTACAAAAATCTAGACACATCTCCCAAAAATTTATTTCCACATAAAATGTCTAGAATTATTCCAATAGAAGCACTAAAATGATTTTTCTAAATCCCTCCACCAAGGAAACTTGTAAAGAGGAAATGCGTACTCTTTTAAAAAAGATCATTTTTAGAGATACTCAAAAATCCCAAACTCAACCATCCTTTAGAACCAGTTATATTTAATGAAACTCACCTAATATAGGAAATCAAATGGTTATATATAAAAGTTCCATTATTACAAGCAATTAAAGAGATACTCAAACTTAATAAATTGGTGAAATAATCATTCTTTAAGACAACTAAAACAAAAAATAAGCACAACAACACCATCCAAATAGATGGGTATCTCATTGATCTCCTCACAAGAAAATTTTTGTCACCTAAATATGGTGATATAGGGAGTCTTGTAATCACAATTTCTTTCAGTGTGATCCAAATTTTAATGCACTTCTAGACTTAGGATCTACCACGAATTCCATGATAGTGGATATAATGTAGATGCTATCATTAAAAAATTTCTAGCTCACCAAAAATATTTTACAAATGGAAGATCAATCTAAAAACATTTTGAAAGGAATATTAGAAAATATTACTATTATGGTAGAAACTCGGAATACCTAGTATATTTTTAGGTTATTCAATTAATAACTTCAAAATATAGTTATCTCTTGATTTTGGGAAGAACTTGGTTAGCCAAAGTAGCTGCCTTGATAGACTATAGGCCAAGAGGAATGACCATTTCTAGTGATCTAAGTAAAAAATACTTATCCTTATACCCTCCTCCTCAACTAGTTGTGAATAAGAAAGTTTAGGTAGATGAGCCCATGTATGCCAATAAATAGGGGAAATTGACACAAATGACCATGGTTGTGATTAAACAACACTATGATGAAATAAAGTATGATAGAGAACTTAACAATTATCTAGACATAGATGATGAACAAGACATAGAACCAAGTTACACATTACAAAATCAAATTCAAAAAAAGTATTATAGAATTCATCAAAATAACAAAGAAAACATCCTCTCCACATTCTATTTCCCTATTGCAAACATAATTTGAAGTGATAATTTATTCAAATACATTACTACCTTCCACATGATACAACCTCACTATTTACTATTGATCAAATTGATGATCCAAACCAATACAATCAATTCTAGTCATCCAAAGGCCAAATAAATCATGATATTATTAGGCAATACTTTAAATATCAATAAATTTCTTACAAAATAATTTGAATTACAAATATTCAATATTCTAATAAATAGGTCTAAATCATTTTATTGAGATTATAAGGGCATGAGAGGAATATATGAATTATACACATCACATTTATATGGAACTAGTTAGACCTATTCACCATTATTAGTGTAGGCTTGTTGGTAAATAGGTTTGACACTTGAAATGCTATCTAACTCACCCAATAAAAAGTGAAAAAAACATTCCAACAGTTGGAAAGATTGCTAATGAAATGAAATCTTCCTTTGCATTTGATAGGGGTAGCTCCCTTGTATGTTATTATTTGGATTTTTAAATATACCTAATGAAAATGAAAATAAACTTTAAAAAATGCATTACAAAGATTAGAGACTACACATATGAGCTTTATAATGATTTTAGATTATCAAACAACAACACATTCAAATCCTGATACCAAGAAATGAATGTTTCAAATTTGATTCATCGAAGACTAACTATTCATATTCACAAACAAGATTTAGGATCACAAAGGTCATCATCAAATTAAAATACAAAAATATTAATGATAACACATAGAAAACACCATGAATGCACTTCAAGAAGGATTTCTATTACTTTGTAGAATTACACAATTCCAAAAATCCCCTTATGTAAATTTATGAAAATGTCAAAAAGTCCCTTACAATAACATAGGGCTTGAATATATAGGATCTACTCGATAACTAACTCATAAATAACTTATAACTACCTTTAAAATATTTGAGAGAAATAAAATAACTTTATTAAGTTAGAAATCTCTCATTTTTCGGGTGAAGAGGGTTTATTTTCTAACCCTTTACAAATACTAGATAAAAAGTCACTTTCACAAAAACATAACATTAAAACATAATAAGTGACTTAGGAATTAGAAAATTAATAAGCACATGTGTAATTGGAGTTATTGGAAAACTCCTTTTCTTCCATCTAGATTAGCTTTGACACCTTCTGTAGAAGTCTTGTGGGTTGCAAGCTACCTCTGATGGGAAGATTTTTCTTTGAATATTTTGAATTTCTTAACAACTCAGGCTAGGAGCATGCTCTTGGGAATGATCACATTGCCAATTCTCAATTTCCATTTCTTAATTTCCACTTATCACAAATTTTTTGAATTTGTTCTAAAATTTTGGCAATAATTTCCACATTGAAGACTTGTTTGTTGAACAATTTTTTTTTAGAAAAAAGGTGCAATACACCCATATTATTAGGGGTAAACGCTTTTGACCAGAGCTATAAACCATAAGGCCTACGAGCACTGTGGCCCAACGAGTGTTTCAACCCTAGTGACCATCACTACAACCAAGCAACTTGACCACCGAACCACACCCTTATCTGCGGTTTGTTGAACAATTCAATATTGATCATATCTTCTTGAATTTATTCTTGATAATTTGTATATCCAAATCCTAAATTCCACCTTATTCCATTGTATCAATGTTGAGTGATACGAGGTCATCTTGAGATTTTGTCTTTATTTGGTCACAATTCACTAAAATATTATCTTTCTCTGTTAGAATTTGACTGATATTTACAAGTTTCCATGCCATAGTCTAAAGCCACATTTCATATTTATTCTCCTTAATATTTGAGAAAACCCTTTTAGCAATCAAGACAATAACACTCATCTAATTCATCTCCTAGATATATTTCAAAATTACTTGCCATATTGTCTCTTCCTCTTCCATTATTTTTGATTATTTGATAACCTCTTCCTTTTGAACATTTTCCTTGTCAAAAAAGTCTTTAGTTTTCTCAATGAAGTTCAAAGCTTTCTCTTTCATTTGGTCCTCCCATTTTTTGATTAATTTTTTGCATGATTGGTATTTTTGCATGCTCTTTATAACTATCTTCCTAATGATTCCTTCTAAAATATGAATTGTAGAAGCAAGGGTCGAATATATGGGTAAGGTAAATGTGTCCATAATAGACCTAAGATACAAGGTCAAAACTTGCACATGTTACTTGAGTTGATCCTTTGTTTGTTTCTCTTTTATTGTCCTTTGAATTAAATTGGCCACATGCACATAAAAACTGTGAATATCACCTATATGTGTTGAAGAACCAAATCACTTTCATCAACTTCCTCGATATTTTTTCTAAAATGGGTTGTGCCACTTCAATGCACATATTCTTGGAAGAAGAATCAACTGTCAACCTAGATGTAACTTTGGTCATTCTTGCTTTGGAAGATCTCTAAATTAGGTTGGAAATTGTATCAAATTCTAGAATTACTAGTTTATCAACACTCCTTTTCTTTGCTAAGGCCTGTTGCAACCATGAAGTAGCTAGATTTTGTGAAGAGCTTTAGATACTTGTACTTGATGAATCAAGTGATGCATATGGATTAGCGACAATAGGGAAAGAAGTATCTTTCAAAATTGCATCGACAATTGGCAAAGATGAAGGATCTATAATAATAGGAGAATGAGATTCATCATGACATGGAGAAATGATGAGAGCAAAAGGAGAAACAACTATGATTTGATCCTTACCACTAGGATAAGCTTGAGGATCCATAGGCTATTGCTCTTTGGTTTCTTTTTGTATAGATTTAATGTCCTCTCTTTCGGCTTTTATATTTTCTTTCTAATATTTGGATCATCCCCACATATAGTTTTGAGATCGATATTTTTAGAAGGATCTTCATAATCACCACCTCCTTGCATGTTTTTCTAAGAACTAGAGATTATAGTAGAAGATTAGGAAAGGGAAGAAGAGGAAGAACAGGTTCTTGTTTGTCACTTTTTCTCCTTAGTGAATCATCTTTTCCTGAAGGTCTTGTGGTTGTGGCTTTGATGACTTTCCTCTTAACCCAATCTTTTGATCTCTTGAGTATATGAGTAGTTCTATCATTAATGTACTTGACTTCTTTTTCCCAAATAATAGGTGGTAAATGTTATAATTAAATCTTTTCAAAATATATGGGATTGACCAATATATTTCATCATCTTCAATCCCTTATATATACCAACCAAGCTTGAAATATTTAATCAACTTCAAAGTGAACCTCATCCAGTCTCTCTTGCAAACCTCATAATAATCTTCACAATCTTTCAAAAAAATCTTTAATTATGGGGAAATAAGAAAAACCTGGACTAAAATCCAAGATATTTTTGACAATTTTTATTATTGAACAAGATCCTCATTATGTGAAAGTACATTTTTATCTTTTCCAATAATCCATCAACATTTTGAGCATCAAAAGAATACTTACATCTACAATGACGGAGGCCAATAGGAAATCAAATTCCTTCTTTCCTAATTTCTTTGCACCTTTTGTTGACCACTCCAATTTGCCTATAGATCTCAATCAAGATGAACTTATCATCAACATAACTAGTCATCTTGTATGGATATTCATCATACCCTCCTACCTAGATGTATGTGAAATTTGGGAATTGGATGTAATAGCTACCCTATTTCTTGATAAGAATGGTTGCTTCTAATGAGATTCTAATTCCTATATTCCCTTCAAGTATCTTGACTGTCAACATAGTGAATGCTTCATTCACATTCCTAAAATGGATATAGTTTTGATCCAATTGGAGCTGCCTATAATAGCTAGAAATTTCAGTGGTGTTATCATATATACCCTTAGTGTTGAGATTCGACCATATATTCATATTGGAAATCGCATAGAAGAGATAAGCTTCCATATAGAAATATTGATCATCTTTTAAGAAAGTCAACTAATTATGAAGATTACCACTAATAATCCCTCCCCAATTGATAAACCGGTTCCTTGCACATATGATAATTATAAATAGGAATATCCATTTTTAGAACTCTTTTGAATCTTCATTCCCCATCAACTTGTGAAGCAAAAAAATCAAATTAAAAAATTTGTTGATGAATATTGACCTTTGTAGAACCTTGGGCAATTGGGATTTTCCTCCCTTTAGTACATGTAACCAATTCCTTTCTATGGTATTGCGACAATCATCATTCTTCTTATCAAAGTGTACTTTTGCAATCCTGTTTTCTATATTCACAAACTAGTCCTTCTTCTTATCAAAGTGTACTTTTGCAATCCTCTTTTCTATATTCACAAACTAGTCTTTAAGAGGCAGCTTGAGAACAATTTTGATTGAAACACTATCTAGTTTAGCCACTAGCTTGTCATCAATAGTCTTGACCTCCCCAGTTTCTGATTGTAATCTTTCATACATTCCAAAACCAAGTCTACGCATTGAGCTAATATTGGGAAGCCAACATCATGAACTAACTTACATTCAAAAAATCTCTGAGATAGAGGTGATCTCTTCCCCTCTTCTATGGTTTTCAAAAAATTTTGCAAGTTGATATGACCCAATTTTGTATCTATAATTTCAAGAAGTGCGCTTTCCAACACTGATGAGAACTTGTACCCTTGATATTTTTATTTCATAAATGAGTTAAGATGATGTTGCTTGATCAACCCATTTGCAAAGAACCTTTTATCTTTGTGAACATTGTGCAATAATTCCATTCACAACCTCTCCTTTGCATGTATCCGCCATATCATCATATTCTGCATACCTCATTGTAAATTAATAAAATTATACCAAGCCCAAATGCAATCTTGAAATCTTATGTGATATGCAAGTGGCTTAGAGAATTACACAATCTAAAAGCAAAGCCCATCTGGTGGACTTGAAGACAAAAATACATATAAATAAATCTTTCACTGCACTTTGTTCCTGTGAATTTCCATGCTTATGCTAGTATAGGCATTCAACATCTGAATAATACAAAGTTGATATTGATGTACACTTTCTAGATACATTTGCTTAAAAAATCCCCTTTACGTAATCTGTGTAGGAATTCACGTGTCCTGTATGTGCTTCCAAATTACATGCATTTGCGTTGGCTAGAGAGAGATAATGGTAAAAGTGGGAATGATTTTGAAAATCCTTTAATCAAACCCATTAATGCATATCCAACAATATGGATACATGGGGTAGCTTTTTTAACTTCGGCACAAGTCCAGAATTTCTAACTCCGTCTGCACATCATTCCATGATCATTGCATTCCAGTGCGTCCACAGTATGACATGCATACCCCGCTTTCAAGATAATTTATCTCACTTTCTTTTATATTGTAATGGGAAAGAAAAATAGAAGATCATAAGCTACGCAATCAACCTCCATGACCATTTAATCAACTTCAAAAAGTATTAACTTCTGACAAATAATAAGCAATAATAACTACTTGCTTGATGTAATTAGTCAGATAATAAGCAATAATAACTACTTGCTTGATGTAATTAGTCAGGTTTAAAGTTCAATAATTCCCTACACGATACAACTATCTCCAAACTACAAAGCTTAACAAGATTAAGTCACTATTTTGTAGGATATGAAGGGGGGAGGATTAATCAGAAAACAAACAGACATAATATTTTATGTTGATCACAATAAAAATATTACAATGATTTTTTTGAGCTGCTACAAAGACCTGAGCTGCTGCTCATTCAAACGTACTCCATTATATCATCTGACTATTGTTGGAGCTTCTGCTCCTTAACAAACATAGAGCCATTCAATCTTCTTACAGCTCTGTGGAGCTGGACTCCATTTGAGAGTGGTTTACAAAATACAGATTCAACGATATAGCGAAATCTAAGGTTTAGCAGAACAGTCAAGAATACATAAAATAATATATTACTTTGTACCCAGAAAGCGTGTGAGAGCTGCATGAGTTATTATCAAATCATTTCAAATCGTTATCAACATCTATCTTCAAAATTTGTCTTCAATGCTGATACTGACTGAGATCCAATGCTGATACGTAGAGGATATTAGAAGACAGGTGCTGTTGGTGAATGTAATGAAGCAGTTGAGAATATATTTCCAACATTCCCGTTTAATCTTAACTGCAGACATTGATGCTTCAGCGTCTATAATCTTCAAATTCCGTGGATCGAACCTAGTAAATCCCAGTTTTTCTATTGGGATGCTCTAACCACGAGCTCTGGCCTTCTCACCAGTCCATTGTCAGTTCAGGTGTGAAATACTTGTTTTCTTCAACACCTGTCATTGAGCTACACTGCTGGTGCTCGAGGATCCTACCATCAGTTGGCTCTGTTGACCTTATTCACACAAATACATAATGTTATCCTCCTTTGATCTTCTGATCTCTTTTAACAGTTCCTCTTTCTTTTTCCTTGCAGTCTCCTTTCTTGACTGTAAACTATTCTTTCATCCTTACAGCAGCCTCACGGGACACTTACATTCTCAAATGACCTCTTCTCTTCTCCAAATCGACAGCTTCAATCTCTCTTCCATTTCAAAAGATCAACAAAAAAAAAATTCTTTTTGCAGCTTCCTCATAACAATTTTCAAAACAAAAATTGAAGTTACCTTTACTTCCGAAGATTTATTTTAACCATTGATCTGCAACCACCTTTGAGCTACATCTAACCTTTGACTGGCATCCTTTGTCTTCCAAAAAAATCTTTTGTCTTTGAACGGTGGCTACAACCAAGTTTTCAGACTTTTTCACCACCTTCCATGCTGACTTTTATGATCTCCTCAATCTACTTTGAGCAATTAAGCAGCTGTGCTGCTCTTATTCTTTAAGTCTTCTAGGCAGCCTTTCTCCTTCCTCATTCCTGCGATTACCTTTCATTCTGCAAGCTATACTTGAGAAAAAAATAGAAAAAACATTATGACTGAGCTTAGCACACACTCTTTTCGCAGCAGCAATCTTTTTCCTTGGCAGCTTCTTCTTTTGCTGGTGACTCCACCAAAATCTTCATGCTCTCCAGGTCTTCAGGCTATGATACCAATTGTACGATATGAAAGGGGAGGATAAATCAGAAAACAAATAGACATAATATTTTATGCTGTTCAAAGACCTCAGCTGCTGCTCATTCAAACATACTCCATTGTATCATCTGACTATTGTTGGAGCTTCTGCTCCTTAAGAAACATAGAGCAATTCAATCTTCTTACAGCTCTGCGGAGCTGGACTCCATTTGGGAGTGGTTAACTAGTTTAGTTATTTTATTGCATAATATATCTATATTACATCGATAGATATTTACATTGGGTGCAAATTTAATATCACTGTGTTAGACAAAGTGCCTTAAAATGTTAATGGATTTGTTTAAAGAGTTTCTAAACTTTGAAGAATATGCAAATGCATAGACAAGGCTGGCCATTGGTTTGAGAGAAAACCTCAAAGGTTTGACAGAAAACCTCAAAGAGACTCAGTACTTCGAAAAATTTCAAGCAAATGTACTCGCAGGTGTAATGTCAAATGCTACGACCTCTCCCTACCACCATTTCCAGCTTGAAGGTGAGAGCTCTCAAATTGGGTGCAAAAATCGATCAAGGCATAATTGAAAATCGATTTTACCTAGGCATGTGCAACCCTACCAGTTGTACACGAACACTTCACAAAATGCCTTCAAAATGGCAAGACACTAT
This sequence comes from Sequoia sempervirens, assembly GCA_007258455.2. NCBI lineage: Eukaryota > Viridiplantae > Streptophyta > Pinopsida > Cupressales > Cupressaceae > Sequoia > Sequoia sempervirens. The sequence continues at coordinate 153,852 of VDFB02326185.1, read as the reverse complement.
TTGTTAAAAATGCCAATATTTCATCATCAAATTCTTTAATGTTATATTTTTAAATACATAATGTATGAAACTTTTACAAATGCAATTATCTCTTAGAATAATCTATATGCATAACGTAGAGATATCTAACTATTTAATTTGTAAATAATTTATTAAATTTTTTATTATATTAAATTTCTTATTTAAATATGATGATGCAACATATCTCTTCCTCAAGTTATCTATCACATACAAACCAACCCAACTATCAAACTTTCACCAAAAGAAAATCATGAAATTAAACCTACAGCACATCATATCATACGCTTTACAACTCAATAATAATTTTGTTGTGCACATCATATAATGCAACTTTACAACTTAATAATTTTGTGGAGCACATCATATAATACACTGTGCAGGAACAATCTCGTTAATAATTCATACCGCCCATGCCACCACCACCCATAGCTGGAACATCTCTCTCATCCTTGGGGATTTCGCAAATACTAGAAACCATGGAACTAACGATTCCCTTAGAGTACCAATTTGTATGTAAATAGCACATTACACTCCAGAATGCTGTCAGAATATCATCACTAATTACAAGGGCAACATAATAGAAAAATATTCTTACCTTGCAGCATCAACCAATGCAGTTCTATTTACTTTCAAGGGATCAATAATTCCTGCCTTAACTATGTCAACATATTCACCTGGTCCAAAAGTACACCACTGGATGCTCCTGCATCAATTATAAAGATCAGCTACATTATATACACACAAATGTTCGCTTTAAAAACGAATTTCATATTTTTAAAAACTAAAAAAAAGAATTTTTTTCTTCGGAATTTTTTTTTTTTTCTAACTATATTGAATACTTTACTCACCTTTGGCGGCATCATAACCAAGAGCCTTATTATCTCAAGAATATTCAACATCCAGAATCAGAATTCTAATGGTAGATGCCATTTAAAACATTATCAGATTAGAAACTTCAAATGGGCATTGCATCTCACACCTTCACTGCATTCTGAATAATCTGCACTCCAATCTTCTGGTCAAAGTTAGCAATTTGAAGTTTATCTAGTTCCTTTGATGCATATAAATGGGCAATACCACCACCTGCAGGAATAGCAGTTTTAAGCTTGAAATAAGCAATCATTGCTTTACTAACGACATTTGTGTCTTAAAGAATAGTATACCCCTATTGACATGATGTTGACCTAGCAGAATACCCTCTTCCACTGTTGCCTTCGTGGCATTTAAAGTATCTGTAACTCATCTTTTTTCTCCCCAACTTCTACAAAAGAAAAGCAGGACTGATAAAACTATAAATAAAGTTAACTTCTTGTTATTCTTCTATACCTAACTGTACTTGAACAGCAAATTACAAGCAATCAAGTTCATAAAGTTTTGCCCACCTCTCCTGATACTTCTCTCTGTCATAGTCTGATGTGCTTGTTTCAAGAGCAGCCCGAATCTGCTTGCCATGATGATAACACAATTAATACAGGATGTGCATGAATTGACCACTTTCAGATTCACAAATGAAAAACACAGACCTGCTCGCATCTTTCCTCAATGCTCTTTTTGTCACCACCTCCATCAAGAATAATTGTATCATCCTTGGATACAGTTACCTATCACCACCATAACCAGATAAAATTTAAACATAACAATGCTAACAAAACACTTGTCTAGCTAGGTCCACACAAGTTGTAATAATGGAAAAAGCTCTGAATCCATAACACATAACCTCCCAAAATCAGCCCACGACTCAGCAGACTCCTTGGCCTCCTGCGCCGTCTCTCGCGCTGCCTCTCCAGTCTTCTGCGCCTGTTCTTTCGCCTCCTCCACGGCGGCATACGAAACCAGCACCAGCACCAATAACCACACCACCAACACACATTTCACCAACTTGTCAGCCTTTCGATGACAGCTTAAATCTACCAAAGATTTCTCTTTTTTCTGTTCTTTTCTCTCTCAAATTCTTTTACAACCAGAAAATGTATATCTAATGCTGTTTTTGTTGTTACAGGCTTGCCGTCAGTGAAATGCCCCCGTATCGTTTGTCTCGCGTGGCCAAGGATCAGTAAGCGGCAGGTTTTGTCTGCAGGTCTTTCGTCTAATGTAATTCAATAAGCCACTCAAACCTTTATTTAAATTTAAGCTGTCAAATACATTTTGATGTACACGTACAGAATGCCGCAGCAATGGAACGCCTATGGGCGTACCAAAATACAGATTCAACGATATATAAAAACCTAAGGTTCAGCACGACAGTCAACAATACATAAAATAATATATTACTTTGTACCCAGAAAGCGTGTGAGAGCTGCGATGAGTTATTATCAAACCATTTCAAAAAATTTCGATTTTTTACCAACATCTATCTTCAAAATTTGTCTTCAATCTTGATACTGACTGAGATCCAATGCTGATACGTAGAGGATATTAGAAGACAGGTATTGTTGGAGAATTTAATGAAGCAGTTGAGAATATATTTCTAACATAATTGATATATGGTTTCAGGTAAATTCACAGTCAATAATTCATCATCAGAAAATTCACCGTCAACAATTCACTCAGAAAATTCACCACCATAATATATTCATCTTGTGAAAAATTCACCAACAGCAATTCAGGATAATTCATGGCATTAATATTTTTTAATATATAATTCAAAGACATTGAGGTTTTCTTTTGCAAAAGAATAATTTCCACAGCATTAATAATAGAGATGACTGATATTGTTGTATAATTGATTTATTAGAATAAAATAAAATATATTGAAAAATGTTTCATTTTTATGATCATAAATCAAATTTTCTAATTGTATATGCCATGAATTATCTAGAAATGTATTTGTCATGGTGATGAATTGTTTGATGCTAAATTGTTGACTGTAAATTTCCCAGCGATGAATTGCTGAAGATGAATTTTCCTAGAACCTTGATATATAATGAGATTATACTCCTCATGTTGCACATGCTTGAATGATATCCTTTACTTGCATGTCGCTGAAAGTCTCTAAAACCTTTTCTTCAAACTATTATGTATTTTTGCTACAACACAGGCGTTCTGTCAAAATTTTCACTCACCTTTTCCCATTTTGCATGCAGCTCACGTCTTGTTTTCAATTGCCGTTTAGGCCGAGACAAGGACACTGGTAATGGTTGTGGGGTTTGGCTTCATGCTTGCGAATACATTTGCTTGATTAAAGTTTCTGAATCCTTTATTGATTTTATTTTGTGCATGTCATGAACCTTGCATGGTGCAAGCTTGGAGTGGAAACGTTTATCAAATTATTCATAGATCTTGCAATTAAGACAAGCATCCCTCTCTTGGCACATTGAAATTCATTTTTAATCTTCAAAATGATCTATGAAACAACTTTTAAAGACTTTATCTATGACATCATATAGAGCATATTATCATTCAATATCCTTCGTGCAATTTACACCCTCCTTAAACCTACATATTGCATTAACAACGAAGTGATTTGTATTTGGAAATTGTTCTATTATGCTTCGCTGGACCTTGGAAATCGCATGTTGTACATTCAAGTCTTAACTTTTACAAATTAGGGGAGAGGGCCCAATAGTGGTGCGGGTACCTATAGTTGTCATAGTACATGTACATTCAAAGCCCAATATTTAGAACTATGGAACTAGTAATTGTAAGAGAGGACCCAATAGTTGAACAAAATATGCCCATTACATTCAAAAAGCAACAAATCATATGATGCCACATTCACACACTAAAAAACATGACTTAATGCACCACTATTAGTCTAACTTTTTTTGGGGGTCTATTATGACCCCTCAACAAAAAGCATGTTGATGACACTTTTTTTCTCGGTCTATGGGGTGAATCGAAATATTTGAATTGTCCACATCCTTCACCACTCAGAGATATAATTTTTTAATGTCAATGTTACATGTCCATTGCTATGTCGATCCACAAAGTTAGGGTGCACCACTATTGGGCCCTCTCCCCTATGTGTTCCATTTGATTTCATGGAGGCACCTAAATAAAGTTTTCTAAATTGTAGTTCCATCTTCAGGGAATATGTTGCTTTGATTTATTAATACTTTTGATTTTAAAGTGGAGGAAAATAACTGAAAATGAGTTGTGAAAATGCACAACCTTATTTTCTAAATTAAGGATTTGGGTTGTGAATTTTTACAATTCATATTTGGATTAACATGGGTTTTAAAAATTCACAACCTCATTTTTGCTTTTTAATTCAAGTTATGAATTTTTTAACCTTTTATAATTTTTTTTTTTAATTTTTCCACTTTATTTTCTTTTAATTACTGATTGCATTAAAATAAATAACTATCCAAACATGAGTGTTATATTTTAAATTGTGCCACTATTTTCAAACATCCAATGTGACTGGCTAAAATGATTGGAGAAAATATTTAAGAATTATAATTTACTCCTAGCTTATTAAGCTCAAATTCATTCTTCACTCATCCAGTACACAAAATGCACATAATTTCTCACCTTCATGTGAAATAAGAACATTCATCCTTCCAATGCAAAATCAACTAAAATAAATTGTAAATAAAAACACTAAAAGAATAAGAACATTCATCCTTCCAATGCAAAATCAACTAAAATAAATTGTAAATAAAAACACTAAAAGAATAAAACTTATAAAACTGCTCTAACATTATATTGAAAAGAATTGAACAGCAGACTGAAAAATGATAGATGCAATATTATTCAACTGTATGATCTCTTATATAAAGAGTTTTAGACAGCAGACAAAGAAAATAAAATCTCATGCACAGAGTTGACGCGAAATAACTGATCATGCAATCTTCAAAATAAGTCCTTTGTTGACGCCCAGAGAGATAATGTTCCTCTTTCACCGCAATTCTCTCTCAGTCAAGATTAATTTATCAAGATCACAGATCTTTCTCAGTCAAGATTAATTTATCAAGATCACAGTTGAGGCATCTCGCTTCCTTCAATTTATTTCCTGATATGAGAATTTTGATTTCTGTAGATGGTTTCTGAAAACTCAACAACTGCTTAAGAAATCGGCGACCGTTTATGCCATCGAATCCTTTATTGCGGGAAGCTAATAATGTTTTCATAGCTCCTTTATTGAGGGAAGCTAATAATGTTTTCATAGCAGGAGCCAGATCGAAAAGATAGTGAAGTAAAGGTAAGATTTCCTGAGCAAATGAGGTTATGTTGAGATGAATCCACTTTAGATTCTTCAACTTGATATTCTCATAAAACTGACGCTAGAATCGCTGCATTGCACCATCAAAAGACCAAAGCAAGAATAAGAATATCAATAGGTTAGATTAAAAAAATGAAAGAAATATAACAGACGTGATTCTAATGTTTTTAACGAATTTTCCATCCTCTAATATTAAAATTGAAGATTCAAATGGAGTATATAAAGCCCTCACACTGGAAGCGGTTGCCAATTTGCAACACTCCCACTTTAGTTTGAAAGATCTAAATTACAATATTTGCAATAAAATAATCCTTTAAACACTTACCATTGCCGCCCACTCAGCCTTGTGTATACATATTTGTTCCAAGTCTGGAAATTGTCTTAGAATCATAACATCGCGCAAAAAGAAACACCCATGCGTGAAGGTAATTTTTCTCAGTGATTTGAGAGTTGTAAAAGCTTCAAGTTTTACATTTGTGCATAGACTTAAACATGCTGGCAAGTAGAAATCTATCTCCACGCTATAAAATGTGTCTTTTATTACAAGACTTTGTAATCGGGCGCAATTTGCTATCATTGCTTTGATTTGAGAGGAGAGATTGAGAGAAATAAGACTGTCAGAGCATATCTTTAATTTCTCCAGTCCACTGCAATTACCAAGTACTAAAATTTCCAAAACTGGACATAATTGCAACATTAGCTCAATGATCTTGTCATTCAGCTCTACATTATAAAAATTCAGAGTTGTTAGGCTGGCGAAGCCACCTAAAGAGTCCGGCATGTTAGTGAGAACGAAATGCTTGAGAGCCAAAGATCTGAGGGTGTGACATAAAAAAATGGATGTGGGAACCTCAAATTTAGCCAGCTGTGACTTGTTATTCTCAATTCTAATTTCTCTCACCTCTTTCAGAGCAGCGCTACGAATCCATTCATAAATCATGTCACTTGTACAACAGGAACGCGCATTATTGAGCTCAAAAAGTTCAAGGGAACCAGAGTGAAGCTCAAAAATACCATCAATTATATTTTGGAATCCATGGGGGCTACATGATGAAGAGAAGAAATCCCATGAAAATTTTAGGTTTTGTAAGAACTTCCAAAGAAACTTCCATCTTTTAGAGACAACAGAACAACGCACTGCTTGTTTCAAGGAGATTTTACTCAGAATTAAGATCAGTAAGCTATCTGGTAAATCGTTTATGCTTAGTCCTTTTCTTTTACAAGCCATAACTTCCCTTTTGTAAGCCATGAGAGAGGTTGCTGCACTGATAGAAATTAATGGGCTTTGTAAATATTTATTGTAGAATAGGGTAAAATCAAGGTACAAAGTATGAATCCATAAAACTCAAACCCTAAAGACCCTAAACCAATAATGAAATGCAAATGAACATAGAAACATAAAATAACAAATAATATTACCACAATTCCTATGCCATGGTTGATTCACCTCCATTGTCCTTCTCCATCTTACTTTATATGTTTATTGCCCTGAGATTCTAAGTATGCAACAATAAGCCTAATGATAATGATAGCAAAATATTGAAATGACAATGGCAGGTCTTTTTTATAGAAAACCAAATTGGAATGAAGGGCTAGGATTAATATTCAATATGATATGAAAATCAATGGTCAAGATTGAAAGATGTAGTATGAAATAGGGTTAGGGCTAACTTTGTTATGGATGGATGGTGGAGATTAAATTATAGAATAATTCAATCAAGGGTGGAAATTAATTGAGATGTGAAAAGACAAAAATGAAATTAATTGACATGTGAAGAGATAAAAATGTAGAGGTGGGTGAAATAAATTAAATAATTATAAATATTTAGTTTGAGAGGGAAAATCGATAATTAAATAATTTAAAACAATTATTTAATTATAGAGGAAAGGGGAAAGTTGACTTTTTAAATTAAATAATAATTTAATTCAAAAGTGGAGAAAAGGAAAAAATATTAAATAATTAAAATAATTACGCCAACACCTGTAGGTAGGATAAGAATGCATTTTTTTCTTTAAAAAATTTCAAACTTAGATTTTTAGATTTCTTATAATAAAAATAATATATAAATAATAAATTATAATAAAAATAATATATAAATAATAAATTATAAATTGTATGCTCAAATCTTTTTAAATTTAAATTTAAATTTATTTTAATAATTATTATATATATTAAGTTTTTAATAAATATAATTATTTTTCAATATTAAAAAATTAAAAATTATGAATTGAAGCTTTACCTTTACCTTTTCAATAGGTTTCATTTTATTTTCAACTTTTTAGTTACTTATAATTTTTAATGTAAAAGTTAAAATTTTAACTTTAACAATTTTAACATGGTTTATTTTTATTTTTAATATTTATTTGAAGTATCATTTTCATTTTTGAAATTTTTAACTTATTTAATAATTTAATTGTATTAATTATATTCATAGTTAATTTGACAATATTATAATAACTTTTTAATTTGTTCATTAATTTTATCTTTAATTAATGATTTTGATATGGAAAAACGGGTTTTTGAAGGGATCCCAAAACCTGTATAATGAAAGGAAGCTACTAAAGAGAAAGAAACATAAGCACCCATAGCCCAAAAAAGCCCAAAATGCTATCAAAAGATAACAATAGACAAACCGATAGAAAAAAATCAACACAAAAGGTTGTTCAAGAACCTCAATCGAATCCATATTACTAGAGATGACCTTGTCATGCATCTCTACCACTTCCTCAAGTTCTTGGAATGAAATGGCTTCCCTCTTCTTTGTCTTGCTCCTAGTACGCAAGCACGGTCTAGCTTCTACATTCTTCTCCATGCACGGGCCAACATCCACATTCTTCTCCACCAAATTCATACGACTAATCTCAGCAATAGCCTCCTCATGTTCACCAAGGTCTAGATTCTTACTAGTCCAATTGATTGTTTTTCATTCAACAAAGACAAGCCCTGCGCACTAGATTTCAGGGACTAGTTCCTAATTCTCACCACAACTTGCAAGTCATTTCTAATCTTGTTCACTCTATCCTCCATAGCCACAAACCACTCATGATGAACCCTGTGAACAATATTTTCCAAAGTAGCCATCCTTTCATCATGATTTTTTCCAATTTTTTTGACATCCATAGCTACCATATAAAGGATCACATTCATAGTTTGGACCTTATCTTTCACTGACCATTCTTTTTATTTTCGTTCACCAAATCCACACAAAAATTTGGCCACTCTTTCAACTTAGTATTGAGGTCCTTGACCTTTGAAAAGGGCCATTTAGTAAGAGAAAGGAGATTTCTAGTTCGATCCTCTGCCATTCTACAAAAAAGATCCAATCAATCTCATACCAATTCACCAATGCAGTAGTAGGAAAAACAACATTCTCATGGAGGTCCTTCTGGTTCCCACCTTTTCCCTCCAAATCCTCCTAAGCAGGAAAGTCATCCAAATCAATAAGCTCAACTTTCACCTAATGTTTCTTAGAAAATTTGGCCGACTTCACCAACATCTCGAGAATCCCTTTCTTGTCTTCAACTTGCTTAACCTGCTCATCACCCTTGCAAAGATGGGACTCCAAACCACCATGCTTAAGAGGCTCCTTCCAAAAATTCATGAAGCCCTCACCCTATTGGCAGATGTTTAGTGTTCCCCTCAGGATTCATCACATGGACTAATCACCTCCCGTGGATCCATTAACTCTGGAAGTTGTATCGAGTAGTAATAGGTCAATCTTTTGGTCACCAAAAATTATGGGACAATAATTGGTATCAGGGCCAAAGGTGTCAGGTTCAAATCCCCTTGGGTAATGCTGAGGGAGAGTTTGTTGGTAGGTGGTCAGCGCTCCTCTCGAGATTCATGACATGGACGAACCACCTCCCATGGATCTGTTAACTCTGGTAGTTGTATCGAACATTAGCAGGTCGATCTTTTTGTTCAACGGCAATTATGGGTCAACACACCCTCCAAAACATTTTCCACCATAGCTTGCTCTTTACCCTTTTGAACATTCCCTTGAAACCCCTTGTCACATAGAACAAGGGACTCCTCCACACCTTTCATCCCATCCTCTCCTAGAATAAGAACACATTTCTCTTTCTTAGTGGCCCCTTTCTTCCCCTTCAAATTCTTTTTAACAGAAGGAGAAGTAACCTCCTTCATTTCAATGTCAATCTTGTAGCCCTTTGACTAGGACTTAGAAGCCTCTGAATCATCCTCAGACTCCCCCTCATCCTTCAATGACACATCACTTTCAAAATTTTCCTCCTCATAGTCACCATCCCATTCCTTTGTGAGCAAAAGAAAGCTTAGGAATTTTAGGTAAAAACTTCAACTTAATGTGATCAATAATAAGTTTCATTAGACCCTCATGGAGAATTGCTTTACTAGGGTTCTTTCTATGATCATCAATACTAGTTTCCATAGAAACAAGCGAGTAATAGGGGAACAACAAATAATTGTTGTGTCACGCACTAAAGCATGGAGCAAAATAAGAAGGGGTGGATTACTTCCGTTCATCGAGAAACTCCATGGCCCTTAGGAGGAGATTACTGATTTCTTTGAGAAAAATTGGAATAATGGGGAGGCTCTCCTCTTTGGGAGGAAAGTTCAGATTGATGAAGCTTTGATAGTGGAGGTGACTGGCATCCCAATTGAAGAGCATAAATTTTTTAAAGATAGGAAATTCTCTGATGAAGCTATGATGAGGTTCCCTAAGACTGAAAAGGAGAAGCAAAAACTTGTCAAGATGACGAACAGTTACTATGAAGCAGACACCATAAAAGCTTTATGGAGAAAAGTGTAAAAGGTTATCATGGAGTACATCACTCTTGACAGCCGCTTCACTAGGGTTTATGGATATCACTTCATGCTGCTCAATCACTTCTGGCATAAGGTGCGTGTTTCCATCCCTTTCTTCTTGCTTTGTTTCCTGAGAAATGGCTTTTCTGACCACAGTAGGAGCCCTAAAAGATACCCAATTCTTCACACGGGTTTTTTAAGGCTCATCTATGAGCACTTTCAGAATATGCCTGCCCTATCAAACCCTATAGCCCCTTTGGAGCTTGATGAGGATGATACTGAGCCTAGTATATCTAAGACTAAAGTTCCTCCCGGCCATGTCAAGCTCTCCTCACCTCCACTGCCCCCCTTCTGCCTCTGGTCGATCCCCCCAGCCTTCTGGTGCCTACTCTATTCCTGTCCCCGGCCGCACTAACCCTAATGCTAAAGTGGTGGGCTCTAGTTCTTCGGTTAACAAGTTAGTCTCCTACCCTGATGACTCTCCTTTTGTTGCTACTAAAGCGACCGAGGTCAGTCTTGAGGATCCCCACTTCCCTCAGAATATTCAACAGGAGAACTGTAGCCCTCCCAGAGGTGTGGAGTCGATTAATTTTGGGGTCAATTCTGATTGTGACCCCCCTTTTGACTTCGTTGGAACTGCCAAGAGTTGTTCTATGGACCAATTTAAGTATCCCAAATGGTTATTTCATGAAATCAGTGAGCTAAAGACCAAAAATCTGTCTCTTCATAGTAAGTTGGGGGAAATTGAAGCCAAAGTTGTGGGGCTAATTCAGCTCGAAGTGGAGAAGCATACCTTTGTGAAGGATAACATACAAAAGGATAGCACTGTTGAAGATGATCTTGATAAAATTAAAGGAACCATGAAAAAAATTGTTGATCAGAACTGCAGAATTGCCAGACATAACTCTTTAATCATCAAAGCCATGACCGAAATATTGGAGAAAACCTAGAAAAGAGCACTGATTATCGACCTTGATCAGGAGAAAGACCAGGATGAGGAAGCGGGGATCTCTAAATGTACCAAATCAAGTATGAAAAGAAAAGCCCTAACTACCCCAAATATGACTCAAATCTTCATGGAGGGGGTCCAGGATATGGTCAACCTAGAAGAGGTTGCTGACGAGCTTCTGAAGTCTATGGATTAGCTATGGCTGGGCCCAATTTTGTATGTTTGCCGGTCGTCTGATGGATTTTTTGCGGCTTTTTGTGGCTGTCTGTTTTAGCTGGTTTTTATCTTTTTGGCATCCTTTTTGTCTTTTGGACCTTTGTTTTGGTCTTTGCTTGTAATGTTACTTTGTGGTTTCGGGTCCCTGTAAAACCCATTTATCCCCTTTTATCAAAAACAAATAATTGTTGTGTCTGAAATGATTAAGCAACATAAAGTAGTAGCTATAAATCAAAAAGTACCTTCCATTGAGCATGAAGAATTTCATTATAACTAGCGCCACATCTCTCCATAGTGCCTTAATTGACTTTCGATCATACCCACTACTCCCCATGCACCTCAACCTCTACCTTTCCTTTCCTTTGAAAAAATTAGCTATGGCAGTATTTGAAGCAACATGATCTTTGTAAAACCTCTTTCCCTTTGTTGATAAACTAGTAATCTCAGCAATAAACTCCTTAGTGATATTCACCTCCACACCTTGGTAACCAAACATTCTATTGTTCCAACCTTTCACAAAGGCCTCAGTGACCTCCAAATCAGCACCATGAAGTTTGAGCAAGTAGGTCAAAACACCACCTTTCTCCAGGTATTCCTTAACAATCTCATTCCCACTAAATTCCTCACAAGAAAGTGGTTCAACTCTACAACGATCACCTCTCGTGGCTACCTAAAATAACTAACTTACAACCTTCACCTTGTTCCTATGAGCAAAAAGGGTTAATTGAACAATCTAGAAGCAAATCCAAATAACACCCATAAACTATGTTAGCCTAACACCACGAATACGACCAAAATTAAAATCCCAACCCATGATCTTATTTTTAGAAGATATGTAATAATTAAATGAAGAAGCTCTAAACTCAAAGTTCATAAACTAAGGGAAGAGGAAATAAAATAACTTCTCTCAATGTTTCTACTAACATGACAAGACAATTGGTCATGATTAGAAATACTCTAAATATTAAAAAGAATGACATCATAAGAGTACCAATGATTATGAGACACAACCCCCAGATTGTTGAACTCATCAACAAGAGAATTAGCCTCCCAAAAAACATGTGAGATTTAAACATCATCAAAGGATCTAGTGATGGAAAGTGCATCTTCAATTAAATGAACAATAGACCACAATAGTGGAATTACCTTAAGGAGACAATTTATAATGTTGAGATAGTCCCCTTCTAACCAAAGCTTAGTGACCCCCACCTCTTTAGCAAGTAAAAGGCCATGATAGGCTATTGTTGCCTCTACATAGTGGTTTGTTTTGATTTCTAAAGGGAGTGCCACCATAGAGACAAACCTACCATTCTCATCACATAACACTCCCCCACAACCAAGAGATCCCAAATTCCCCTTAGTAGCACCATCGAAGTTGACTTTGAACCAACCCTAGGATGGGGCTTTCCATTGAACCCCCTCCCTAGAAACCTTAATCTTCTTCATAGGAATATAAATATCACAAGAAAGGTTCCAACAACTCCCCACCATTAAATCATAATTAGAAACCAAAACCTTAGGTCCAAAAGTATATAGGACCAAACATTCAGATAGAAATTTTTCTCTTATCGCCTCACAAATTTTGAAAGCAAGCCTTGAAGGAGGAAGTTCCAATTGACGAAACACATGATTATTTTGTTCCTTCCAAAGCCCCCATGCCACATGTAGTAGAATAAGATACCATAACATTGAGAGAGCTAGATTCTGGGAAGGAGCCACCAACTGAAACCAAAGATCCAAGATAGAAGCAAGAAAAACCCAAGATAAGTTCCACATCTGAAGAACATGACCCCAAACATTGAAAGAGAAACTACACCCAACCAGAAGATAAAAAACATCCTCTGTAGCCTCCTTGCACAAGAAACATCTATTGGGAAAAGCAATACCCATTTTTGAGAGATTATTGAGAGTCAAAATTTTATCTTGATAGAGAAGCCAAAAGAAGATATTGATTTTGGGAAAAAGCTTAGGATTCCACAAACACCCCCAAAGGGAGAGGGACCAAAGATTTGAGTCTGATTAGAAAAGGTAGAAGACATCAAAAACCGGTCATTGGAAGCAAACCTCCACACCACATAGTCAGCAAGGGAAGAAGCTAGAATATGAATCCAAGATAAAAACTAATAAAGAGGTTCAAGATCCCTATTAAACAAATCAAGTATAATCCAATTACCATCAGAAATATATTCTGACACCAAAAGGCCCCACTGCCCAATACAAATATCTTTGAAAGGGGCCACCCAAGATTCATTTTTCAAAGGGCCATGACCAATCCACTAGTCATCCCAAAACATGATCCTCCTTTCATTCCCAAGCACCCAACACAGACCATCAACAACAATAGAATGAGTTTTCAACATGAAGTTCCAAAGGGGCCAAACCTAGAGGAGGAATAAAACCATCCCTCAAAAGGTCTCTAAACTTGTCAAAACCCCTCAAATATTTCAAAGAAAAAAAGAATTTCATTCCTTACTATCCAAAAGCGGATTCCATAACTGTTTAGCAAGGAGCCTGGTCTAGAGTTGAAGTCTTTCAATTTATGAAGACTTAAACCACCCTGATCTTTAGACCTGCAAACCTCCTCCCAAGAAAGAAAATGCAACCATTTCTTCTCCTCCACACCATATGAAAGAAATATTTTATGGATACACTCAATCTTCTCCTAGAACCTCCTAGGAATCTGGAAGAGGCTTAAAGCATAGACCAGAATATTATGTAAAGTTGACTTAATTAACTAAATTTTCCCAACTTAGCTAAGAAGAGCTTCCTTCCAACCAACAAGTTTCAAATTAAACTTATAAATAATACAATACCAAAAGGAGTCTAGAACCACATTAGAACATAGAGGAAGCCCTAAATAGGTAGAAGGTAGTTCCCCTATGCCATATTCTAGAATCCTAGGAATCCTCTGTTGCTGATGCTTCAGAGTATTAAGAAAAAAGACAGTACTCGTAGGTAGGCTTACCTTTTTACCATAAGCCGCCTCATACTGTTAAAGAATGAGGCAAATAGACTTCAACAAGAATAATAGTGTCATCCACAAATTTTTGATGCAAACAACAATGCTAAAGCAAAGAAGGATAAAGACCTCTAAAAACACCATTAGAGACAACTTGAAGAATATATCTACCCAAAGACTCCACCATAATAATAAAGAGGAAGGGAGAAATATGATCACCCTATCACAACCCACAGGAGCTTCTAAAGAATGTAAAAGGAGACCCATTCACCAAAATTGAAAAGGAAAGAAAAGAGATTAATTGACCAACCAGTTGCAAAACCCGATCAGAGAAACCAAATGGCTTTAGGATATTACACAAAAAAGGCCAATTAACCAAATCATAGGCCTTCACCAAGTCCAACTTCAAAATAAGACCAGACTTCTTATTAACCTTGATAGAGTGGATGTTCTCATGCACCGTAAGCACCGAATCTAAAATCTTCCTCCCAAGAACAAAGTTATTCTACTAAGGAGAAACAATACGAGGGAGGACAACCTACAATCTTGAAGCCAAAACTTTAGATAATTTTTTATTAACAAAATTGCACAAGATGATAGGCCTAAAATCTCAAATTTAGGTGAGGCTCTAGGCTTCTTAGGAATGAGCACAATAAAAGTAGAGTTCAACTCCTTGAGAAGCTGCCTACTACCAAAAAAACTCTTTAGTAGCATTGATAACATCCTTGGAGATAATCACCCAGTAGGTCTAAAAGAAAAGCATAGGAAAACCATTCTTCCCAAGGGAATTATTTCCTTCAAAGGAGAACACAACCTTCTTCACTTCCTCATCAGAAGGAATGCATGAAAAACCCTTGTTCACCTCAGATGTCACCAAGTTAGGAATAACATTAAGAAAAATTTGCTGGAAAATAGGATCAAGAGGGTGATCTACAGACAAAAATTCTCAAAGAAATAATGGGCAATAGATTTAATTTCATCATCCACTTCCAAAGAGTGATTATTAACAACAATTTTTGAAATCTTGTTAGAGGATCGTTGCTTCAACATAGTGAGATGAAAAAAGTAGGTGTTCTTATCCCCACTTCGAATCCAGATTGCCCCTAATCTTTGTTTCCAAAACTCCTCCTCCTTAGCCACAATATTATGCAGGCTAGCTAAAAGATTACTTTCTTTCTAAAGAATAAAATGATCATTCCCACTAGTCTGAATTCTCTATTGCAAAGCATCCAACTTGGCCTTAATCACATATTTCTCCTTAAAAATATTACCAAAAGAGGATTTATTCCATTAGATAATATTTTTCTTAATAGAGGAAAGCTTCTTAGGAACTTTAAACATCGCATAACCATCCACATTGATACTCCACCAATCAACAATTCTAGATCGTAAGTATGGGTGGTTGATCCAAATATTTTCAAATCTAAAAGGAACACCTTCTTTCGACCCAAAGATTCAACATACAAGGAAATAGGAAAATGATTTGAGCCAATTCTAGTGAGGGCCAAAAGGGAACAAGCAAAAGACTACAACCAATTAGGTGAAATAAGATCATGATCCAATTTAACCTAAATGATAGCATCCCCCGCACGCCTATTGGACCAAGTATAGGATGGTCAACACAAATCCAAATCCAACAAAGTATTATCATTGATGAAATTCATAAGATCGAATTGACTATCCTCCACAACCTAGGAACCCCTAAACTTATTTGAATAATTAAACGGAGTGTTGAAATTCTCCATGACCAGCTAATTCTAAAAAAATAATTGAGATTTAAAAGTGTGTAATCCATCCCAAAAATGCTTCCAGGCACACTTCGAGTTAGGGGCATAGATATTAGAAATCACCCATGGGAACTTATCTCTAGGACTAGAAAAGGAGGTAGCAACATGATTTTCAAAACCAAATAGACTAGAACCAAAAATCACCTTAGGATTCCAAAAATTAGCCACAACACCAGAAGCCCCATCAGAATCAAATGCCTGAAAACCACAATCCTTAAACAACCCTTTCTTTATTTTCTCCACCTTATCCACACCCATCTTAGTCTCCTGAATCTGAATGATATCAGGACGATGATCTCTTAATAGATTAGCAATAAAATCCTATTTATGAGGATTATTCAATCCTTGGATGTTCCATGAAATGATCTTCATAAAGGCTCGTCTTGACAGTGCTAGAATTCAGAGGGTGGAAGAAAGGTTGGAGATGTTGGAAGAATTGATACAAGAGGAAGGAAATGACAACATACTCTAGGCTCTTGAAATTATTGTCAAGAGCTTATGTAGGGTGGTGGATGTAGTAATGAAAAAACTTGTGATTTCCATGGTTTCAGGTTAAGGTAAAATTAAGAAGCAGTAGAGGAAACAGGTGATAAATGATGATGCAGACTTGTCTAGAAAGTGGAGCCCAAAGATAAGTTTGAAGACTCTATAGAAGACCTATTGAAGGCTTGGAATTTGATCAAGGATGCTTGATCCTTGGCTTCTAGTACTCTTACTATTTTTCATGTGCTTCTATTATCTTTTTTGTTAATCTTGGATGTTACAATGTTGTTATTGGTCGTTGGGGCCTAGACTTTAATATTTCTTGTTGTGTCTATGTTCGGAATTCTAATTTTAGTTTGGATACTATTTTAAGGTTATGCAGTTATAACCTAAGTTTTAGGTGCGATTTTAAGATAGATTGGATATACTTTTGTGGTATGACTGATAGGGCTATAATTTTTGATGAGAAGGGAATTTCTTAAGTTTTTGGTTGATCGGTTGGGGAAGTGTTTGTCTGTTATGCTTCCTCTTTGTGTTGTCTTGACTGGATGCTATTCTTTGGTCTGTTGTACTAATTTGTAAGGGTAAGGGCCCTTTCCCTGTTAATCAATAAAAAATAATACCAAAATATTTTGTTTGATAAAGTTACATACAACTTTTGACAATGTTTATTTCATCAAAATTACCTCTACCCATATTTCATAAATAATCTATAGCCACTAAAATATGGGTGTGGTTGGAACTAGAATTTGGATGAAATGGTCTAATGAAATCAAGCCCCCATTGTTGGAAAGGTTCCTTGAACACAACTGTTTCAATGGTAATGTGGAAATTTTAACTTTCCGTTTGAATTATTGATAGGATTCACACCTTTTCACCCTTTCATCCACATCTTGAAATATTCTAAACCAATAGAGATAATTTCAAAGAATATTGAATACCATAATTGATGAAGAAAAATGACCCATATAAGCCTCATTATGAAAACAATGAAGAAGCCTCTTTTGTTTCTCTTTATCCACACACCTAATAAAGGTACCATCAATCTCTTTTTGTAAAGTGTATCACCCTAGATATAGCTCATTGCTTTAAATTTTATTATCCTATTTTGTTTAGGATACAAATACTTGGGAAATTCTCCATACATGAGGAAATATGTGATGTTTGAGAACCATTCATCTGTTACCTTAACAAAAAACACAAGGGGTAATTGAAGGTTTACTTTATCTTGTGTGCCTAGCCCATTCTCAACAATCAACTTGCATAAGCCTTTTCCCCTCACTAGCTTGGTAGGCTTAATTTCAATTTCATATACTCCTATACCTTAGTAATCCAAGAGGCTTGCTTATTCATTTCTATCTCTTGTTTCACTAGAATAGTTTTCACAAATGTATCAAGCACATAAATAATGGAATGAGAATTCAAAATATAAAATCTAAACTGCTTCACTACTCTAACAATGACATATACGTGTTTTTCTATAGGAGAATAATTTAGTTCATGATTTTTTGATGGAACACTCATAAAAGTGATAGGCGCTTCAACTTTCTCTTCATTAAATTACATCAAAATGGAATCTATAAGGTTTTTAAGAAGCAAAACAATATATATTAAACTCCTTGGAAAAATTGGGATAAGATAACATTGGGGAATTTGCTATTGTAGGTTTTATCTAATTGAATACTTTATTTCCTTCATTTTTCCATTTTAAAGTAACATTTCCTTTCATCATGTCCTCAATAGAGGGTGTTGTCATAATAGTGGTTTACAATTCCTTTGAGGAACGAATTTTAGCTGAAATCACATATTTTTAGAAAATATAATGATTTAAGCCTTAAAATGTTCCATTTTAAGGATTCCAATTGAAGAGGGTTTGATTAAATCACCTTAGATCAAACCCCCTTGGATAGAACCTCACTAGTTTTAAACCATACCTATAAATGCATCTCCTTTACACCTATCAAAATGGTGATAAAAAATCACTTTTGATTTAGCTTTTGGGGGATCAAATGAATTCATTTAAAATTTATTTGAAATGATTATGGTATTCCTTAGAACAAGCTATCCAATGAATATAATTTTAATAAGTTTTGGTTTTTATTATGTATTTGTTTTTAAGTTTTATTAAACATAGGTTTTCATCAAAATGAAATTATTTGTTCTTCACATGTGGAAAAATAGAAGATTATAATAAAAAAAATTGAAAAATATGAGTGCACAGATATTGAAGTCCTTGATCCAACAAAAAATTAAATTAAATTTTGACATATACAAAAAATTTGCGTTAAATGGCTATATGCGAATTGTAATTCATTTGACTTTGAAACTTGATTAAGGAAAAATATTCAATAAAAACTATCTAACCAAGTGGAAGCACTATATATCATAGTTACAAATCTAAATTTGAAAGAATTAGAATTTTATCCTTCATGGAAAAAAAGTTATGCATTATCAGTGTGCATCACTTTTTAAAAATGTTGTTTTCTAAAAAAATCAATTTTCATGGGAGATGGAAAAAGAAGTGCAATTTGATTCCAAAAATTTTGAAAAAAATATTTTTAGAATCTACAAAAAAAAATTGATGAGACTCTAGTTTTCACCATCTTCAAATTCCTCACGGTTTAGTAGCTATAGGTGCCTGAATGTGATGATTTAGTTAAAAATAATAATTTTAGTGTCCAGTTTGGCCAAAAATTGAAAACCACTATTATGGGATCACCCTAGACTTTGTTATCTCTGAGAAGTCAAGTACGAATTTTCTTAAGTTGATTTGGCCAAAGAATGACCTGAAACTTGGCTTGATAGAAGGTAACAATTTTTTTTGTATTAGCTTAACCCATTATGGATCAATACAAATCCCTTCTTTTTATATGATGTGTCCAAGTAGCTTACCCTTTGTGACACCAAAAATGGACTTCTTTGGATTTACAAAATTACCCTAATGTCTACATCTCTGCAACACACATTCTAAATGGTAGGAATGATCTTCATGTGAATTCCTTGAAAAGAATATTAAGTCATCTAAATATATAACAATAATATTGTTTCATAAACCTCCAAATGAAAGATCCATAACCCTCTAAAAGATTGCACTTCCATTCATCAATCTGAAAGCAATTTTGGTGTAAATGAAAGTTCCCCATGGTGTAGCGAATTTTTTTTGTTTTGATCCTTAAAAGTTACACTAACCTAGTTATATCATGATAGGCCATCTAGCATTGAAATCATCTCAAAACCTAGAAAAAATTGTGAAATGTGGTCCATTCCTAGAAGTGGGTAATTGTCTTTAAGAAAAGCTTAATTCTGATTTTGAAAATCAACACAAATTCAAATTTCATATTTTTTCTTCCTTATAATAATACTATTAGAAACCATGTAGAATGATGGATAGGATAAATAATCTTGGAATTTAGCATCTTATCCACTTCTTCAAAAATAACATCTTCCACTTTTGGATTGAATTATCTATACTTTTTTCTATATGGAGTGGCTCTAGGTTTTAGAGAATGGTGGTTGAACACACCATCCGTGAAATCTTTAAGATCATCATAGCATCATGCAAACACATCTCTATATTCTTTAATTAAAGAAATAAGCTTTAACATTTCATTTTTAGAACAAGATTTCCCAATGATAATAAAATTAGGCTCACTTTTAGACCTAATATTGACTTTTTCATATTCAAAATAACCATCTATATGTTTACTAACTTTTCTTTTCACATTGTGATCGTGTTTATCAAACAACTCCTCTAGTGGAATCAAACCCTTCAAAATGGTATTTCCTTCTAATTGTAGAATTTCAAGGCCTACTTTTGGATTTTCTATTGTATTACTTTTCTATGAATTTTGGGAAACTTCAAAAAGAAAGATAAAAAGTACCACTTCCCTCAAGAAAAGAAATGATATGTTTGTCATCATCAAATACCTACTAGTTTTGATGGTTATCTAACACACTTGGTTTGTAAATAAATTCTATTAAATATACATCTTTTTCAAATTTAGGATGTGGAATCAAAAGAAAAGTGGATACGAACAAACAATCCTCTTTATAATTGTCTTCTCTTGGAATAGAAAAAGGCATCAAATCCTTCAATTTCATCTTGAACCTTATTTTGATAATTCCTAAGGCTCTTGTTTTTGTTTTGGAACTAGTTCGTGACTTGATTAACTATTAATTATGTGTCACCAGTCACCTTGAGATTCTTGATTCCCTTCTCTTTAGAAAAAATTGCAAACCTAAAACCAAAGCTTCATATTCATCTATATTGTTAGTGGTCTCAAAGGCTAATTTATAAGCTTTAGGAAATTTTTCTCCTATAAGGGATATAAGAACTATTCCCACTCTAGAACTAGAAGAATATTCACTTCCATCAAACTACATCATCCAAATTTCTAAAGATATATCAAGAGTGAGCAACTCAGGTGTATATCTTCTTCTTTCAAAGTAAGCATATAGGTATCAATACCAGTTTCTATATATAGAATTCCATATGTTGGATTGTTCAATTTTAAAGTAGTGTATTTTTCCTTAGGTTCAGGGTTAAGATGAAATTTCTTGTAATCAAGAGGTATCAAAGCATTAGACTAGTCCAATTGAATTACACTACCTAGGTCAATACACAAGCTTCTACTTAATAACATGTCATAGGTGGTTGATATGTCAACAACCAAAATGTTGAGCTTTAATCTCTTCTCGAGATATGTTGCCAATGCAACTTGTGCATCTTTAATTTGGTCTACAAGTGGAACCTATTTTGACTCCATAGAGTAAACTTTTCTACAAGGTTTATTTAATGAAATCCCTAAGGAATGAGCTACCTCAGATGATATAAATATTTTTGAAGCTGTAGAATCAATTATGCAGTACTAAGATTGTATCTAACTATATGCATACATACATATACACACATACAAAGATACACACACACACACACACACACACACACATATATATATAATTGGTCGGGTTTATCTAAACTAGTTGCGACTATGAGAGGAATATCATTCAAAATTGGTTTTATAGGGATATCATTACTCTTAGGTTCATTTGATTCTTCATGAATGGTGGATCTAGGAGATTTATAGTCCCCTTTAATACACTAAAATAAATTTTCCAACTAATGATCGATAGTTTTAAGATATTCCATTTAAAATATTTGTTTTTTTTTCCTTTTGCAATATTTAACAAAATTGAAGGAATCATCATAAGGAGCCAAGATTGAGTCACTAGTTTTTGTACCTTGATCAACCTTATTAGATAAAGTAAGGTCCTTTTTTTCTTTTCTTGCAAGAATGTGTTTAGGTGTGATTTCCACAACTTTGGAAGAAGTATCAATATTTACTTTGACCAGTTCTTCTTTGCTTTAGCATTGATTTCTTAAAAAATAATTGCACGAATAATTATTTATATCATGTAATAATTCTTCTTCATTGTTAGATTCATATTCAAGATCACTTACTAATGAATGCCAAAAATGTTGATTCATCTCATCTTCAAGAGCAATGTTCTCTTTAGTCTTTTTACTATATGTTCTGATGATAAGGAACACAATTCCTTCTTGGAATGTCTTGATACAAAGGAAGAGGATTCTGTAGGAGTTTCTTTTTCAACAAAAGAAAATCACTATCCAATGTTTGTACCATGAGATTTGTTTTGGTAGTGTTTAATTATTTTCCTTTCCATTTTTGCAAATCTTAATTCTATTTTATTGCACTCATTAGATCTATTGGCAACACAAGGGTAGATAACTGAGAGGGGGGGTGAATCGGTTGTCACATAATTTCAAACTTATTCAACTTATTAACCTTATTCTTAGATTTGACCAATAACCATGAAAGGATAAATCAACAACACATCAAAAATGCACATAACACCAAGTTTTTTTACATGGAAACCTTGTTAGGGGAAAAACCACGGTGGAGGTCAGTCCACAAGATTATACCTTGTTAAAAGTATAAATAAATATGAATTGGGAATGCACATGCATTCAGATGCACTGCCTAGAGCTCACTACTCAATTACAAAAGGAAGACACACTGTCTTCCAAAAGATTTGGATTACATCCACAAGATTTGAACTGGGAAAATAACATCGGCTAATGCGTGATTATAGTTCCAGTTAAGCACATGAACACTTCTTCACTCTTCTTCACTCTTCTTCACACTCTACTCTACCATCAAAATATTTAGAACATTATTCGTGCACACCATTCCTTCAAATGGTATAAACAATCGCTTATATATATCTGCAACAATAAATTACATCGCTACATGTTGGCCTCAATAAAATAATAAAATGAATACAAATTGTCGGCCCAAAACATTAAAGATTATTAATGTGAATCAACCAAGGTTGGCCATAACATAGTGAAGACCCAAAATAAAATTCTCAAACATGAACCACCTTCAAAAATTAATCCTCAAAGATCCACAACATGCTACAACACCCTATTGTCCAAGAACATGCAAAATGAACACGCAAGAGAAAATCTCCAATCAAGAGTGCCACGATCAATTTGGAAATGTAAAATAGATAGAGCACAATCTAGAAACATCCACAAGAATCATAAAACACCAGAAAAGCATCCGCAACAAATGAACTTACTAAAATCAAATCATCTCCATTGAGGAACACCAACTGAAGCAATAGAAAAACTATCAAAATACAAATCTTTGTAACATGATCAAATATTCACATGGATCTCTGAAACTTAACATGGATAAACTAGATATACTCAACAAGAAACCCTTTAATCCAAAACCTCTTATCATCAATGTATTGAACTCACCAGTAGACTGAACTTCACTCTACAACTGATAACCTACAACTTATTTTATTACCATTTTCTCAATATCCTCGACATATACAACCTCTAAGACATTAATTCCAATAGTGGTGACATCAATGACAGCCACATATTAGTAACACAACCACAACATCCAACAATCTCCCCTTTGGAATTTATGGCAACACATGATGTGAAAAACACCATCAATGCAACTATCTTCAGCAATTACTCCCCCTTAGGTTCTGACTCTTTTCTCCTCAACAACTCTTCTCCCACATGACTCTTCTTCCTCAAATAATTCACAATTTTTCACATGAAACTTATCCCCCTTTGACATCAATGATAAAGATCTATTTTCTCCACACAAGCTATGAACCACATATCTCAACATCTGACTACTCCCCCTGAGTAGCAGCCACCACAACATCAATCCAAATCAAAATATGACTATGAAATGCATGGACTGATGCAATTCAATGCATCTTAGTTCTTATTAGGAGAGGTAATCACCCCTAGCTTCCCTCTGAGATACTCAAAAGTATCCTTAGGCAATGAATTTGTAAAGATATCTGCAATATGTTCCTTAGTAGGAACATACTCCAATCTAACTTCCTTTTCACTCACCTTCTCTCTCAAAAAGTGAAACTTGATAGATATATGCTTGGTCTTTGAATGTAGCACCAGATTCTTAGAAATGTTAATTGCACTTGAGTTATCACAGAATATAGCAATCAACTTATCATACACAACTATGATATCTTTCAACATCTGCTTCATCCACAATACTTGAGTACAATTGTTATCAACAACAATCTATTCTACCTCTGCAGTAGATAAAGAAATGCTATTCTACTTCTTACTTAACCATGAAATCAGCTTCTTACCCCAGAAAAATGCACCACCACTAGTACTTTTTCTGTCATCCACATCACCTGCCCAATCAACATTAGTAAAAGTACTCAAAGTAAGATCATCATCTTTAGGATACCAAAAGAAAAAATCAACTATCCCCTTCAAGTATCTGAAAATACTCTTCACAGCAGTTACATGAGATTCCTTAAGATCAACTTGAAATCTTGCAACAATGCATACAACATTCAATATGATATCTAGTCTAGTTTGAGTCAAATAAAGTAATCCACTAATCATCAATTTGAATCTAGTCTAATTTTCTTTTGAAGAATCATCATGATCTTGTGTCAACTTACATCCAATCACCATAGATGTACCAACTAGCTTTGAATCTTCCATACGAAACTTCTTTAGCAATTCTTTCACATGCTTGGACTGAGATATGAAGATTCATTTATCTAGTTGAGTAATTTGCAATCCCAAAAATAATTTCATCTCACCAATCATAGACATCTCAAAATAATTCTGCATCTCATCAACAAACTTCATGCACAAACTATCATCTCCTCCAAAAATGATATCATCAACAAAGACTTCAACAATCAGATCTTTATCATCATCAATCTTGAAATATAGATTACTATCAGCAGCACCTTTATTAAATCCAAGCTTCAAAAAATACTTTTCTAATCTAGCATACCATGCTCTTGGGGCTTGCTTAATTCCATACAATGCTTTCTTCAACTAAAAAACCATATCTCCCTGATCATTCAATTGAAATCCATCAGGTTGTTCAACATACACCTCTTCTTCCAATTCGCCATTTAGAAATGTTGTCTTGACATACATCTGATAAACCTTGTAGTTTTTGTAAGCAACATAAGCAAGAAATAATCTCACAACTTCAATCCTAGAAATAGGGGCAAAATTTTCTTCAAAGTCAATTCCTTCCATCTGGGAATATCCTTCAATTTCACCTTGCTCATTCAGCTTGTTTCTAAAGACCCATTTAGTTCCAATTACATTTTTGTCCTTAGGTCTAGGAACAAGAATCCATGTATTACTCTTCTCAATTTTTTGTAGCTCTTCTTTCATTGCTTCCACCCAATATTCATCTTTGCATGCTTCATTTACACTATTAGGCTCAATCTTCAAAATCAAACAGTATTCTTCTACAATTTTTCTCCTAGTTTGAACACCTTTGTTCTTATCACCTATAATCCAATCTTCTAAATGATTTATTCTAACATACCTTGGAGTCTTAAGATGTTCTTGAACTTCTGGGTCTTGTGATCTCTCTTTTGCACTTTCATTAGTTCCTTCCTCTTGATTTTCTTGATTCATCGGAATGATCTGGACTTGATTTTGAGTCTGAACTTGCTTTCCTATGATTGAAATTTTATTCTGATCATCTGAATCATATCCATAGGGTCTGGATGGTCTAGCTATGTCTTCATCAACCTTGACATTTGCACTTTCAACTACTTTCCTCAATCTCCTATTGTAGCACTGGTAGGCCTTGCTCTTAGTAGAATAATCAAGAAAGATTCCTTCATCACTCCTAGCATCAAACTTTCCTATCTCTTCATCTCTTCTGATATAGTATTTACTCCCAAATCTTTTGAAATATCTAACAATAGGCTTATGACTAGTCCATAGCTCAAAAGGAGTCTTACCAATATCACCTTTGACTTGTACCCGGTTGAGGATGTAAACTGCAATACTCACAACTTCTCTCCAATAGATATGAGGGACACTTCCTTCTAGCATCATAGTCTTAGCAGTATCTTGAACTGTCTTGTTCCTCCTTTCCACAACTCCATTTTGTTGAGGGGTCCACGGGGCAGATAATTTTCTATTTATCCCATGCACTTCACAAAAAGAATTAAACTCATGAGAAGTGAATTCACCACCTCTATCTGATCTCAAACATTTAATCTTCAGACCTGTCTCTATCTCAACCATATCCTTAAAAAGTATTGAACTTCTCCATAGCTTCAAATTTCTCCCTTAAGATAGTAACCCACATCAATCTAGAGTAATCATCAATGAGTAACATGAAGTACCTGTCTCCTTGTAAACTTTTGACTCTAGAAGGACCACATAAATCAGTATGAACAAGCTCCAACACTTCTTTTGAACAATGTTGTTTGCTCCAAAATGAAATTCTAGTTTTCTTCCCTAACTGACATTCCTTGCATATAGTATTAGTAGGATTTACCAACTTAGGAAGATCTCTCACTACCTGAGGAGAACTTATCTTAACAATATTGTCAAAATTTACATGACACATTCTCCTATGCCACAACCAACTTTCATCAACTTGAGCAAGCAGACAACTTTTACTAGCAGCATTCAGGTGAAATATGTTACCTTTTGTTTTTGTACCTGAAGCAATCTCATTCCAGAACTCCCCAATATTCTACACTTACCATTCTTGAATTGAAGATTGTATCCCTTATCAACCATATATCTAAAACTTAATATATTATGCTTCAAACCTTCCACATAAAGAACATCATCAGTATTATTCTTACCATCAAGAGAAATGGATCCTCTGCCACATATTACACTAGCTTTGTCATCACCAAATCTTACCACACCACCATCATACTTTTCTAGGCTTGAAAACTTTATTTTATCACCTATCATGTGATGAGAGCATCCATTTTCAATCACCCATTCATCTTTCTCTTCAACTCGAGTAGCTAGAGCTTTCTCCACATTTGAGCAACTAACAGATTCAATAGGGGATGGATCATTTTCCTTGATAGAAATAAATACCCATTCATACTCACTTGCATTTCCTTTATCAGATTCATCATCTGTCACACCTTCATCAATAGCATAATAACACTTTCTTTGAAATCTAGGCTTGTTATGTTTTGACTTAGGGACTCTTTCCGGACACCTTGATGCAAAATGAACTATCTTATTGCAAGAGAAACATTTAATAGGCAATTTTCCTTTATACTTACCTTCTCCTCTAGCTTCTCTTTTGACAATTAGTGCCTCAAGATCCTCTATCTTTCTCTCCTCTTCTTCAATCTCTCTCATTCCTCCTCATACTTGAGTACCTTTCTAGAAGAACTCTTTGGGTCAGGTGGCTATATATATTTTATCCTGAGGCCAAAAAGTAAATGTAAGGCAAGATGTAGGGAGGAAGCATATCTCTGATTATCTCTTCTAGAAGTAGTAGCCTTGAATGTGGATTCTATCTTAGGAAAATAATCACCAGATTCACTCAACTCAAAAGCAATAAGCTTACCAATCAACATGTCTCTAGTTACATTTGTTATAGTCCAGAGCTCCTCAATAGTAGTAGCTTTGAATTTTTATGCAACAGGAAAGGATCTAAGCACTTTAGCAACAATTTCTAATTCTTCCAACTATCCACCAGCACATTTGATACCACACACAAGTTCATTCACTCTTTCCATGAAAGTAGTAATGTTCTCATCATCACCCATTCTCAACATTTCATATTTCCCTTTTAGACTTTGTAACTTAGCAATCTTCACATTAGCATCACCTTCATAAAAAGTTTCCAACATTTTCCAGATCTCATAAGTAGTCTTTAGATCCATAACATTCTCAAAATCAATCAAAGCACTAAAAAATTATTCCTTAGCCCAGATATTGTGCTCAGCATCTCTAATCTCAGCAGTAGTAGTAGGACCATTATGAGGGATAACATACCTATTGCTTGTAATGCTCTAGTAGGGTTCACCAATGCATCTCAAATGGCACTCCATTCGAGTCTTCCACAAAGAGTAATTTGTTCCATCAAATCTTATACTATCCTTCATGTATGTTTCCATCCCGAATCAACTCAAGTTGTTAAACTTCTTCCAAGGAACCTACTCTGGTACCAATTGTTGGAAACACAAGCGCAGACAACTAAGAGGGGGGGTGAATCAGTTGTCACAAAATTTCAAACTTATTCAACTTATTAGTTCCTTATTATCAGATCTGATCAATAACCATGAAAGCATAAATCAACAACACATCAGAAACACACATAACACCAAGTTTTTTTTACGTGGAAACCCTGTTAGGGGAAAAACCACAGTGGAGGTCATTCCACAAGATTATACCCTGTTAAAATTATAAAGAAATATGAATGGGGAATGCACATGCATTCAGGCACACTGCCTAGAGCTCACTGCTCAATTACAAAAGGAAGACACACTATCTTACAAAATATTTGGATTACATCCATAAGATTTGAATTGAGAAAATAGCATTTGCTAATGCCTGATTATAGTTTCGGTTAAGCACATGAACACTTCTTCACTCTTCTTCACACTCTACTCTTCCTTCAAAAGATTTAGAACATTATTCATGCACACCATTCCTTCAAGTGGTATAAACAATTGCTTATATATATCCGCAACAAGAAATTACATCGCTACATGTCGGCCTCAATAAAATAATAAAATGAATACAAACTGTCAGCCCAAAACATTAAAGATTATTAATGTGAATCAACCAAGGTTGGCCAAAACATAGTGAAGGCCCAAAATAAAATTCTCAAACATGAACCACCTTCAAAAATTAATCCTCGAAGATCCACAACATGCTACAACACCCTGTCGACCAAGAACATGAAAAAAATGAACACGAAAGAGAAAATATCCAATCACAAGCACCACGATCAATGCAAACATGCAACACAGATAGAGAATGGTCTAGAAACATCCAAAAGCATCATGAAACACCATAGAAGCATTTGCAACAACTGAACTTACTAAAATCAAATCATCCTCATTCAAGAACACCAACTGAAGCAACAGAAACACTGTCAGAATACAAATCTTCATAACATGATCAAATCTTCATGTGGATCTCTAAAACTTTATGTGAATAAACTAGATATACTCCACAAGAAACCCTTTAATCCAAAACCTCTTATCATCAATGTATTGAACTCACCAACAAACTAAAATTCACTCCACAACTGATAACCTGCAACTTATTTTATTACAATTTTCTCAATATCCTTGGCATATACAACCTCTAAGACATTAATGCAAATAGTGTTGAAGTCAATGACAACCACATATGGGTATGTGCAAAATCATGATGGGCCAAAAAGTCTCAATATGATGGGTATGTGGCCGATGACTTTTTTTTTACCCAAAATTGATGAAATGAAAAGGGTTTTTAAAGGAGATTCTCATATTTCCACCAATATAAACTATGGTTTACTTTGAATTTAATAAGTAATTATTATTCATTTTCTATTCAAATTATGACTAAAGTCCTGATTGATAGGCTGATTGAATAACATCTATAGCTTTCAAACAGTATCACATTTTTTGAATCCAAAACATGCTTCACATACTATAGGATTAAAAAAAGAAAAATTGAATTTCATGAAGTTTTGACCAAGTTAAAGTGGTCAGACATACAAGTTTTTATATTTTTTAAAAGTTGTAATAAAAAAATCATAATTAATTATTTATTTGGAAAAAAATTACAAAAATATGCATCACATTGGGACTTGATTCCTCTACTTATATCTAAAATATTATAAAAAAAACATTATCATTTTATTGTGGTTAGGGTGGTCAGACAGACACCTACTTCTTATTTTATCCTTGAAATTTAAGTACTACTGCATTGAAATTTCAAATTTTCACTAAATAGATTTTTTTTTTAAACAAACCTAGTATTTTAGAAACTAAATTCAATTTTTTATAGATTATATTCTTACATATTTTTGAAATAATATAGATAACTTATTCAAATTTTTATGTCAACTTGCCTAACTCTAATTTTTCTAAAAAAAATTTGCCACTTAAGGGCCTATTTTTTCCATGATGATCTTGTACATACCTATATCAACAACATAACCACAACATCCAACAAGATCATCTTCAATCTCTTGTTGGAAGTTTGGGGAGATTTTTCCATTGATGACATTGCTTGGCAACATGAGCATTGTTGGTATGGAAGGTACATAATAGTGTGATACAATGTTGCATATAATTTTAATTAATCCTGAAAGGTTTTTGAGATGTTAAGGAAGGCATTTTTCCAATATTTTTTTGTTCAGAAAGATTAATTACATAGAATTTTGACTAAGTGTCAAATCTACCAATCTAGTGTTATAGTGCATCAGTTTTTGGGTTCACACCACTTTGGAAATGAAGATATCACTATGTGATTCTCACATCATTTTGGAGGATGGTAGATGTACATAATTCTAGGATTTCATCTCATTTGGATAAAAGGTTTGAGAGATATGAGTAACAGAGTTTGGTCTGGTAGTTCACAGTTATCTTTCTATATAGTGTGTTTGTGTGGTAGAATTTGCACTTCTCTACAGATGAGTTTTTGGCCTTGTGGTTTTGGAGATAAGCTTTCAAATGTTAGTTGAGTATGGATTCTAGATGACATCGAGTTTTGAGGTCCACATGTCAAGATGTGGATAAATAGTTGAAAGTTTTTTTAATTTAGGTCTTATGTGAAGCCGACATAATATGTTTGAAGTTATGCGAATGTTGAATAAGTATTGTTATCTTATGTGGGATCTATTATAGGTCCATGTGGACCTATCTTAAGATGTTTTATATTTTTAACTATGGTACATTGTGTGGATGAATTTTTTTGAGCCAATAAGTTATATTTTGGTTATTACATCTAATTAGGGTGACCTAATTGATGTTACAATTGATGGGGATATATATGTTGGATTGTTTTCATTGTTTTGATAAAATGAATGTGACATGAATTTGAGTAGAGCAGTACAAAGTTAAGTTGTGAATCTTTAGTTGAAGATCAAAACTATGCAAATGAAGAGAAAGGAAAAGTGTTGAATCAAAATAAGATAAAGATTGTTATTGTGCTTCAATGGGATTGTATTCATGCATGCATTAGATGCAATTATAAGATATTAAAAATACGTTGTGAGCCACCATCTCTCTTCTATCTTTTTCTTTGTGGATAGTGAGTCCACTTGGACAATGAGTCCACCTATACTGAGGATTTTTGAAAATATACTATAACATATTATAATATATAGTGACCTAACCCTCACCGTGGTTTTTCCCATTTTGGTTTTTCCACATAAAAATCTTGGTGTTCATGCGTTATGTGATTTTGTGAATGTTTCATGCTTTATTTACTTATTGTAGTTGAATATGCATTAGTAATTAGAAGTCTAATGTCTGAATGGTTTGAGAGAATGTTGATTCACCCAGGCCCCTCTCATTATTCTGGGTGTTCAACAATTGGTATTAAAGCCTGGTTCCTTGGAAGGAGCTTAACCACTTTGGGAAGGTCTTGGAGATTGAACACATGGTTGATAGAAAGTTTCTTATTCCTCCATAAGAGATTCCTACTTTTGGATACATAGAAGAAGATTGCATGCTTGAAAAAGATGGAGAACTCAAAGTTTCTCTTGAAGATCTAGAAAGAACTGAAGGTGAAAAGAGAGATTTGAAGGAAAATTTCAAAGAACTAAATGAATGTATCAAAAAAATAAGAGAGAAAATGAAGAAGTTTAGAGAAAGGAATAAGGAAGTCAGTGAATAGTTGAAACAAGAAAATGAAAATATCATTGGACTAAAAGTAAAAGTTGGAGAGAAGAAAATAGTTGAGGAATGTTTGAATGCAATGGTGAAAAGAAAATCTGATGAATGCATAAGGATTGAATAAGAAATGGTAAACTTAAGACAAGATCTAGAGAAATAAATGATTCATGAAGACAAATTCAAAGTGAGTTCTAGAATGCTTGATGAGATGATTGTAGGTTAGAAAACATCCAAATACAAAGGTGGTTTAGGAATTGAAAAAGGTGAAAGCTAAAAAGAAGATTGAACACCTAATTCAAAAAAGAAGATCAATGAACCAAAGAAGACTGAAGACAAAGAAGAACAAAGGAAAGATACAAAATAAAAGAAATAAAGCTAGAAGACCTCCGATCAGACAACCAAATGCTCAAAGGTACCCATCTTTCAATGTTTTTTTCTATTCTTGAAATAAATTTGGACATCAAGCAATGGAATGTAGAAGCAGAATGAATCAGAATGTTCCATCCATTTCTAGTCAATGTGTTACATGCAAAAGATTTGGTCATAGAGAAAGTGAATGTAGAAGCCAAATGATGAATGGATATAACATGGTAAAATTATTCAATCCTTCAATGGTTACTGTTATACATTCTATGGATTTTCACACAGGGCTAATCAATGTAGATCAAGAATGAATGGAAGGAATATTGTTGAGAAGAATGTCACATGTCACATTTGCAGTAGACCTAGACACATTGCCAAGTTCTATAGAAGCAAAAATAAAAGGAAAGTTAATCTAGTAAAAAGGAATGTACCAGTTAAAAAGGTTGATCCAATTGAAGGAAAGAAGGAAATGGAAAATAATTGGAGTTCTAAAGAAGGTAGACATAGAATACAAGGGAGAATTTATACCACCCTCCGGTCCAAATGTTTCCTCTAGAAACTAAGTCAAGAGCTTTGGCTTAGGGGGAGCTTTAATGGATATCTTTTTCCCCCACCTAAAAAGAGGTCCTAATGCTACAACAAAAAGATATGTGATGTAGATCAACATACTTGATCTCTTGGTGAATATTGTTGAAGAAAATGTGATGATGTAGAAGTTTGTGGAGCTTCATAAGTTGACTATGCATACAAATAAAGTGTTGTCAATTTTATGGATTGAGGCATTTAATGCATAATTTGGGTAGATTGAAGGGATATAAGAAAATTCAATAAGGAAACTTTATTTCACAAAATAATTTGAAGAGGAGTAGAACTGCGAGAAGAGAATTTGAAGTGCATAAGAATATTTGAGCATCAAAACCCTAGTTCAATGAACAAATGAAAAAGGTATTTTGTGAATCTTACATGTCCTAGTTTTCAGAAATCTTTGTTTTAAAGTATTTTAAATCTAGTTTGCAATGGCTACACCAAGGTTCATAGAGGTTACACAAAAAACCAAAAAAAAAATTCAAAAGGTACCCTAAAAAATCCATAGATGATGACCCATTATACGCATTAGATCACATACTCCATATGGGGTTCTACTGGCTGAAGATATCAAACCTTACATTCATGGAAAAATGGAAGAAAATTCTCCCACAAGAAGTTAAGAGATATATGGGAAAATGAGTTAACTGGTGAGGATTTCTCCCTAAAGCTGGAATACGAAAACCTACTTGAGAAGAAACTAGATGTATGGTAATGGTTTCCCAATTTCTTCTATGATGTCAAGTGGATTAGATTGATTTTAGCATATTTCATGTTCAATTTTTCTAGACTAATATGCCTCACAAGATAACTAAGGAAGTGATAAGAGAGGTCTCTAATCTATTCTCCATCAGACCCGTCTTGGTCTTGAAATCCACTAAAAAGGAGGTAGTTATGGAGTAAATTGGTGCTGCATATGATAAGAGAGCACTAACTATCAATACCATTAGAAACCCAGTTGTTAGATATGCTACAATGGTTATTGATTACAAAATATACTTTACCAATAGAGATAACTTTGTTTCTTCCACCACAATTAATGTGGCACATAAGATGATAGAGAACAGTGGAGATTATGACCTTTGTGAGTTTCTTAGGCAACAACTAATGGATAATTTGAAGTAGATGAATGAAACTAAATGTGTTTAAATGTGGAACTCTGGTTATGTTCTTACTCTTCTATTTCTTGAAGGAGCTTCCCATAATTGGAAAGGTAAACTAGATAAGTGGAAGACCTATTGCACATGAAATTGCAGGTCATATGAAGAACCTTGGAAATGTCAAAGAACTGGATGATGCCCTTATTGCTTTCTTTGCAGTATTCCAAAAAATAATGCATATGAGAGAGGATTCCAAGGCGTATGGTTGAAAAATATCATAATGATATCACTTTTCTAGTATATATAGATGAATATATGATGGAATCATTTGAACCAAGGAGTATATGGATCCCTACACTAGGATACAAGATCAGTGAACAAAAAATAACATGTTATGATGATATCTCAACATATCTTGTTGAAAAGTCCTAAGGATACCATAAACCTAGATATGATACTTATGATGAAAATTTCATTGAACTTCACATGGAACATAAGAAACCACAAATCAACAAGAATGTTAATGCTATGATTGATGTATATGTCAAGGAAATAGGTCTTTCTAAGGAAAGAGTGCAGTATGCAAGACAAATAGATAGAGCATATATGAGTACTGGAGAAGCATATAGGAGTGAAAGGAGATATGGTAGAACAACTACCACACCACCATATATTTAGAAATCCTTTGGGGCCTTACCTTTTATTGGAGAGAAAAGGAAGACAACTTATAGTCCTCTGGTAAGGGAGAAGTACCCTCTAGTTGTGCATGCTACTAGGGGAAAGAAAAAAAAGTCTGCCACCACCAAACTCCTATTTCTCCTACAAAAATAAGAGATAAACAAAAGGCTATGAGATAGAAGGAAATAGGCATAAATTTTGTTGAAGAAGAAGAAGAAATGGAAGAATATGTACCCCCACTAGTTCATAGGAGTGATGCTAGCAGCAAAAGGAGAAGAATTGATATCATTAACATTGAAAATGAAGAAGAGATAGAGAAAGAAAAGGAAGAATTCAAGATCCACATAAGGGAAAAGAAGAAGGAATCCAATAGGGCTTCTCCAAAGAAGAAAACAATGCAAAAGAAAATAAGACTCTGGGTAAAGGAAAAGTTAAAGAACAAAAGGAACAGTTAAGGCCTTATTTCCCCATGAAGTTTGAGACATTATATAATAGTATCTTTCAAAATGATATGCTAGGAGAGACCACAACTCTTTATAAGGATGCAAATGAGGTAGAAAATGCCACCATTATTGAGGCTATAGTCAAGTTTTGTTACACCCAGTATGTTAATATCTATTTACTATTACCTAGTTTAGTAAATTGTTTCAATAAATATGAATGAGTTTTATTTATGAATTCTAATGGAAATATGTTGAATGAATGTTTTGATTCAATTAAATTATTTAAATGATTCAATATATAAAATATATAATGTGAATATGACATGTATGAGAAGTATATGAATGCATTGATTCAGCTAACTATTGTTATGGTGAACTAAGTTGAATCTTGGAGCAAGATGAAGCCTCTAGATGAGAGGGTAAGTATCACTTAGGAGAAGAACTTAGTTTGGTAACCTTTAAATTTGACCTATTGAGATTTCACACTCACACCCTAGCTGGTCTTAGTTAATTCAAGTCAGTTTGGGTAATGGGTAATTGATCTTCTATTTTGATTATGAATGCTCATATTGAATTGCAATCTTGTTTTATGATCATTTGGAATGAGGTTCATGTTGAAGTGCTTCCTTGAGTGTTTATTTGTATATCAATGAGATATATGCATTTAATGTATATATTTATGTGTATTTGGTAAACTCATACATATGGGTAAGTATGTGCATGAGTATGCATATGTAGACATACCTACACATGCTCATGGACAGGTTACCCATATGCATGGGAATACCGATTAGACTAAGAAACATATATATGTATATGTATTCATACATTCCATGTATATATGATAATCGATGGTATTCTATGTTTGAGTGTTTTATAAAGATATTGAAATAGAATTATGTATATATATATATATACTTTAGTTGTTAAATATGTATATATATAATATATATCATGAATAAAAATTTATATAAATCCCCAAGCGCCTAAATAGTGTTGATTATTATTATTATCATTATGAAGCAAAGCACATATGGTAACATATGGCACATAAAGAATAGTGCATAAATTAAATAGCCAACATTTATGAGGAATCCAATGCATAAAGTTAGTTATAAGCGCCTAATTCAAAGAACAAAACAAAACACGTATGGTGTTGTTGTGTAAATAGTTCATAATACAATTAATGTTGTTAAGTATACTATAGAATATGTCAAGCCATGCCTATGAAATGTGGTGCCAAGAATAAGAGGTGGTGTCATATTTGATAGAAGTTGGAATGCAAAAGAATTCTTTGAATTTTTTTAAGCCTAAAAATAAGTGTTAGACTCAATCAAGTGAAAACATGGCAACATTTTACAATGGAATTCAAATTAGGAAACCTGTTTTGAGCTTGTTGTCCCAAATATCAAGTTGACTCAGCCATGAGACTTTCATATGTTGCAAACCTACGAGTCATATGTTGCATGAGGGAGAAAGGTGGTAGAAATACTTGCTTGTTTGTAGCCTTCGGTTGCTCATAAATTAGTATAAATAGAGATGCCCATTCTACCAATTGTTACACTTATCTTTATGATTTTCTCAGTGTTATTTTGCTGAAAATTCTATGAGAGTGAATTGATAATTATGAGATAGAGAGAGTTTCTTGTTATTTTATATTGTTTTGTTGAGAGATCTAGAGAGAAGCTAGTAGAGGTGTTTTTCGTTGTTCATAGTGGAAGTAGCAAGCATCCTTGATCCATCAAGCTAGGAGGGAAGATAATTTAGTTGGAGCTTTAAAAGGAATTTTGATTGCTACTCCCTTATTATTATGCTGAATAGTTTGTTTATTTTGATGTCATGTTGAAAAGATTGTATTTTAAGTGCAATTGATGCTTGCAAGTTTTTTGAAAGATCTTTGTTTATCTCTTGCTTTGGGAAACCTTTCTTTTGGGTAAAAGGTTAATATTTATTATACTATAGAAGGGGTTTACATGTTTGTATACTATTTATGCTATTCATAGAATGCTAGAACTATACATAGTTTGGAAATTCTCTAGGTGTGTAGCATAAGATAGAGTTATATTGAAGATCTTATAGCATGTTATTACATATAAGTGAATGATAAGGCTATTTCTAGGGTTGGGATAAATCCATGTGAAAGGGGATAACCTTAGAATAGAATACTAATGGTCAATACAAATCAAGAAATTAAATTTGGTGATTTAGAAGGCCTCACTCGAAGTTACTAGGTAATGAATCTTTGGCCAAAGTAGTGTAGGTAGCCATTGTCTACACTGCCAATTCATTGTGCACAATCCAATTTACATTCTAGGTGGGGGTAATCATATACATAAGGTAGACATTTTGGTAGCTCTAGATTTGTAGGACACATCACTATGCTCAAAAAAGGCTATTTGAAGGATGAGGTTACCAAACCAATCTCTTTGTTGAAGGGTAGGGACATCTACCAATTTGGTAGATGTGTGGGGACCACAGTTAGTCCATGGTTGGCCAAAAAAGAACTTGAGTGATGCTTCTCCTCATGTAGTTGGCGGCCAAGATTTGAGAGAAGGAAATTCTAGACCATTTGTATTTCTAATTCTTGTAAGCTTTTGAAGCACTGTATGTAACTATGAATCCATCTATATGGAAATTGTAATATAAAATGTTATCTTGAATATATTTATGTAAATTTAATTCATACTTATATTGTTGGAATGATTATTTGATTATGCAATGGAAAAGTTTGGATAAATTTATATTTCAAATGATGCATTTATTATTGAATAGAAAAATAAAAAAATTATTGGTTTACATTAGATTCATAGTATATTACATCTGGGTAAAACTTAGTATATTTACTAGGGAGAACAATGGGCATGTTACAAGTCTATTGTTGTACTTGAAGTTGATATGTGGAACATCAGGAAACATGTTCTTAAATATTTGTCAAACATTTTTTTGAAAATAAAAGAAGAGGCAATAAAATAAAATGAAAGGCTTAACGAAGAGGCCTTGGAGAGAGTAAATGCTCCATTATCCAAGGATGATAGAGCCACATTGGCTACAGCATTTCACAAGGAGCTGAGAAAAAAATAGAGGGTAACTCCCCTTATAGGAAAGGATCAAAATGAGCTTGAACTGATCCAAAAGGAGAGAAATGATAAAGTAGAGGAAATATCTCAAAAATTGGGGATGTTACTAGTAGACAAACAAGAAGTGAATGATGATACCATTGCTTCATAACCTAATGTAGAGGAACAAGTGGAGATAGATGATGCTCAACTTGAGCATGATATAAACGAGGATGCTACATAGGAAAAAATTCCTCCAAATGTAGAGGACATGACAAAGAGAAATAATGAGGAAATGATTGGAGAAGACATTGCAAAGGAAAATACTACCACTCCTCTGATACAAAAAGATGAAGTTACTCCTCTAGAAAATACTGAAGACATTACAAAGGAAGAGAAAAAAAAAAGGTTGATGATGTGAATAATTAAGAAGAAAAGAATGATGACGAAAAAGGAGAAGAGCATGAAGAGGGAGATGAAGACAAGAACAAGGATGCATCCAGAGATGTAGAAATAGAAAAACCAATTGACTACTGTATTTTAGATGATAAGGGAATGGCTATAGAAGCAACAAATACTCCTGGTAAATCTTTCAACTCCTCTAGATATTCTCTGAAGAATTCACTAAGAGCACAGCATAGTTTTCAACCAGTTGTGTCCTCACAACTGTTGCAATTACCAATGCATCAAGGGAATGTTGATATGGAGAAGATATCTCCCATCCACAAGCTTCAACTGGGAGACATGTTCCATGCATCCACTAGAAAAGAAATAATTGAAATACATCAAAAGAGTGGAGAAATAATAGAAGAAGCAATCAAGGTGTTCCAAGAGATCATACCTGAATTAAATATTGACATCACTCTATCTAGTATGGAAAACTTCAAACTATTGATTGATTCTTTTAAGACTTATGCATCCAGACTAAAAGAAGAAGCATAAAAGAAGTGGAGAAAATGCTAAGTTATAAGAGGATGCTAGAGATGATAGAGAAATGTGCAATTGCACATAAAAATTTATTAGAATTATTAAATGATGTAGAAGGATATATTGATGAAGCAAAGGATTTGTACTAGTATGGAATGAAGTGGCCCAGATCCACACAAAGCATAAAGAAGGAGATGGAATCTATTGAGTCCCAAATCAATGCTACCTCTAGTGCATATGATTTAGCACTCAACCTCACATGTGTAACAAGGAATTACATTGAATACATGCACAAGAAGTTCTTCCAACTATAAGCACAAAAAGAAAACATTATTTTACAGGTTGGAGAGGTAAGGGATCTAGTCAATCCCAAACTCCTACTCATTTCAAAAGCTCTCCTAAGTGCAAATAAAGCAAAGAAGATGAATTTGGTGCCTGCTACTATGGAAGAATGAGAACTATTTTTAGAGTTTGAAATGAAGATTAGGCTGCATGTGGAGGCTAAAAGAGAATGGGATAGTGGAAGGTAAGCCTAGGAAGATCACTTGAAGAAGTTGCAAGAATCAACCACCTCCAGTTGACTCATTTTTTAAATATATTTTTATGCATTTACGTTTAGATTCTTTGTATATATGCGGACAATATAAATAAAATTTTTGCTCCAGTACATGACTCAGGGGGAGTCAGTTAACTATTTTTCAACTATATATATGACTAAATATTTCAGGGGGAGTTTCAATAAGAGTCAAAATAGTTTATATAGGAACCATTTATCGTTGATGTTAAAGGGGGAGAGTATTTTTGGGGATTTTTTGTATTTTTCCATCAATGAAAAAGGGTAAGATTGTTGGAAGTTTGGGGAGATTGTTGAATTTTTTCATTAATTTTGTTGCTTAGCAACATGAACATGGTTGGTATGGAAGGTACATAACAATGTGATACATTGTTGTCATTAATGTCAACATTGTTGTGGATCATTTTGATTAATCCTGACAAGTTTTTGAGATGTTAAGCAAGGAATTTCTGCAATATATGTTTTGGTTCAAAAAGATCAATTGCATAGAAATTTGACTAAGTGTCAAATATGCCAGTTCAGTGTAACAGTGCATCAGTTTTTGAGTCTGTACCACTTCACAAATTTGAAGATATCACTCTACACTTCTAACATCATTTTGGAGGATGTTAGATGTATTTAATTCTATGATTTCATCTTATTTGGACAAGAGGTTGAGAGATATGAGTAATAGAGTTTGGCCTAATAGTTCACAGTTATCTTTTTGTACAGTGTGTGGGACAATTTGCACTTCTCCGCAGATGAGTTTTTTGACTTGTAGTTTTGGAGATAAGTTTTTAGATATCAGTTGAGCATGGATTTTAGATGGCATCAAGTTTTGAGATCCAAATGTCGAGATGTGGATACATAGTTGATAGTTTTTGAATTTAGGTCTTATGTGAAGCTAAAATAATATGTTTGAAGATATGTGAAGGTTGAATAAGTATTGCTATCTTATGTGGGATCTATTATAGGTCCATGTTGACCTATCAAGTAAGCTATTTTAAATTTTGAATTATATTGTGTTGTGTGGATGAAATGTTTTGAGCTGATAAGTTACATTTTGATTGTTGTACATCTAATTAGGCTAACCTAATTGATGTTACAATTGATGAAAATATATATGTTGGATTGTTTTCAGTGCTTTGAGAAAATGAATGTGACATGTATTGTGTGTGATGTGAATTTTAGAATAGTAGTGCAAAGCTAAGTTGTGAATGCTAAGTTGAAGATTAGAATTATGTGAAAGAAGAGCAAGGAAGAGTGTTGAATCAAAATCAGATAAAAAATTTTATTGTGCTTCAATGGGACTGTATTTATGGGTATGTGCAGGATCATGCTGGGTCAAAAAGTGGCGATATGATGGGTATGTGTAGGGTATGTGGCTGATGACTTTTTTTACCCAAAATTGATGAGACGAAAAGGGTTTTTAAAGGAGATTCTCAACTTTCCACCAATATAAATTATGCTTTACTTTAAATTTAATAAATAAATATTATTCATTTGCTATTTGAATTACAACTAAAGTCTTGATTGATAGGATGATTGAAAAACATCTATAGCTTTCAAACAGTATCAAATTTTTTGAATCTAAAACATGCATCACATTTAATGCTTCACATACTTTAGGATTTAAAAATAATAATAATTTCATGAAGTTTTGACCAAGTTAAGGTGGTCAGACATGCGAGTTTTTATATTTTTTAAAAGTTGCATAAAAATATCATAATTAATTATTTACTTGGAAAAAAACTACAAAAAAATATGCATCACATTAGGTCATGAATCCTCTACTTATATCTAAAATATTATAAAAAAATATTATCATTTTATTGTGGTTAGGGTGGTCAGACAGATGCCTACTTATTTTTTCCCTAAAATTTAAGTACTACTGCATTGAAATTTCAAATTTTCACCAAATAAATTTTCTTATAAAATAAACCTAGTAGTTTAGAAACTACATTCAATTTTCTACAGATTCTATTCTTACATATTTTTGAAATAATATAGATAATTTATTCAAATTTTTATGTCAAGTTTCCTAACTCTGATTTTTCTAAATTTTTCGCCACTTAAGGGCCCATTTTTTCCATGATGATCCCGCACATACCCTTATGCATGCATTAGATGCAATTGTAACAATTCAAAAATAGGTTGTGAGCCACCATCTCTCTTCTATATTTTTCTTTGTGGACAATGAGTCCACCTTCAGTGAGCATTTCTATAAATATACTCTAACTAGTTATAATATATTGTGAGCTAACCCTCACCATTGTTTTTCCCATTTTGGGTTTTCCATGTAAAAATCCTAGTGTTCATGTGTTATGTGATGTTGTGAATGTTTCATGCTTTCTTTCCTTACTACAGTTGAATATGTATTATTAATTTGATGTTTAATGTTTGAATGGTTTGAGAGAATATTGATTCACCCCTCTCTCAGTATTCTAGGTGTTCAACACCTCTATCACCATTTCTTGGGTTGCCTGTAAAGTAGCTACACAAGCTCTCCTCAACTGAAAGCTTACATTGGGAGGTTGAGCATTAATAAAGAATATTTTTAACTCTTCAATAGGTCTTTTATCATTTCCAAATTTATTGATAATCTTATTGAAACAATAAAAAAACTCTCATAGGTTCATGTATCTCCTTTTTCATCTGAGTTAGTTGTGCTAATAACATGTGTTCATCTTTGGTGCTTTTGAACCTCTATTCAAATTTCTATCAAATAACCACCCATATAGTGATAAACTTAGCTAGTAGATGATATAACCAATTATCTTCCACATCAATTAAATACTCTAAGAATAAATGGATAGAGATATATTCATGCATGACTCCAAGAACAACACATGCATCAAATAATGCATTAATATGTTCATTTGTCATGAATTTTCCATCACCACTGAAATTAGCTAAAATATTTAGATAGATCTTGGAGGAAAACCATGTAATTAGTTCCCTAAGGCTAGGGGACCAATCACTACTCCCCAAAACACAAAGGTGAGTCATATATTTTGGTATGTTATGCTAAAAATTAATCACTAAAGGTGACATTATTTTGTGCAACACTAAATATTTAAAAATTGGAGATCGAGGAATAGTTCTAGTACATGATGGAGGCTTGCTAGTAGACTTAACCTTTCTTCTTGAAGAAGAAGATGGTGTAGAAAAAAGATCTTTTAAAAATATTTGAATTGCATATCAGGAACACTTTTACTTCTACCTCTTCTCGTGTACCTTTTACTAGCCAATGTAATCTACTGAGAAGGATGATTATGAGGGATACTTGCAAGTTTGTTACCTTACACTTGTTATCCTTGATTTTTTCTTCTTTTCCTTGGTCGTACAATAATTCTTTCAACAACAATCAACTGGTCTCTTGGGAGAAGCCTTCTAATCCCCTCTTAGGTAACTCTTCTTCATGATCTAAAACTTGATTAACATATAAAAAATATTATCCACTTCCCCTGAACTATCAAGCCAGAGTAGTCAATCGAGAGATAATATCCTCTTATTCTGCATGCACACTATCAAGATTCAGTTGCACGATTAGAATATTGTTATGATGTGGAAACACCATACTTAGTTATGAAGAGTTAAATGGGATACATAAAAGGAAGATGACCATAAAAAATTCTCTTTCTTCTTTGTGTCCCTAGAAGAGTCACCAAAAATCTATTGCTACATGGGTAAATGATACTTGAAATGTTATGTGAAAATTGGCCCTTTCCCAACTCCAATGATGCAAGATTGATATGTGATGAAGAGTGATCCACTTTGTTTATGATTGATGGATGCTCCAAGATGAAAATCTGCATAAAACCTAACTATGCTTGGATGAAATTGATGATAAGTTGCAATGGATTTGAGTATAATAACTTTGCATGAATTGTGGATGATAAAATGAGGAGATTAACCTCTTGTTTATAGATTGACAAGTTGAAAGCATGTCAAAATAGAGCAATGTGGGACTAAGAATGAGCCAATGACAAAATGCCACTTGTCAACTTGTGAATGGATGGAGGATGTGCAAGTTTTGAAGAATGTGCAAAGAGGGGTGAGATTCAAATTCAAAATATGGCTTGAAGGATGAGGTGAAAGGTGAAGTTAATGTCACATGGATCAAGAAAAGGACTTGTAAGATATGTTAAATGCCATGTTGGAAGGCACAAGTCCTTTTGGGGTGAGATTTCAAATTTGAGGAATATTCCCACTTGGATGCCTTTTTCAAATTAAAATAGATGATTTATAAAACAATTAAATTGATTTTCATGTGCAAGTTGCAAAATCTAGAGGATTTGATGGATTAGATTAATTTAAAGAAGATTAGCTGATTTGGCCATTTTGACTTAGATTTTAGGATTTAAATAACTCAAAATGAGAAAATAATGATTTAGACTTAGTTAAATAAATATTTTTGATTTATTTAACCAAAAGGGGGTGATGTTAGATTAAATTAGATAAATGTTTGATTTATTTAATTTAATTAGATGAACTTTAGAGATTTAATCAAATAATATGGATTATTAAATAAAGATAGGAAGATGAAACGACCTAGCTAATTACATAGAGACAATGATTTAATTAAATCGAGGGATTTATTTAATTAAAAGGGGAATTATGATGACTTTAATCAAATAAGGCTATTCAATTAAATGGTTAGACAAAGGGATAATTCGGGATGAAGCGATGTTAGTAGATCAAGATCGAAGTGACTATAAAAACATCATGTTTGTTAAGGTAGTTAAAACTATTTTATTGAAAGGTTTGGAAGAACATTCAAGATGAGCTATTGAATTATAAGGGAAAGGAGATGTTACTAAGTTAATCATTGAGAATTTTTTCACTCTATAGGAATTTCTCCAAAACAAGAGAAGGAATTGGGAATTCTAACCTAATAAGAGGGACAAATGAGATCATTCATCTAAGAGAGGAAATTGTAAACCTAAAATTAATATCCTTGTCCATTTGAAGACTGATCTTGATGGAGTCTAAGATAAAAATATAAACACATATGCACTCTCCATCTTTTCCTTAGATGTAGTAATAAACATTTGTTGAGAGAATTTCTCTTACATAAAATATATATCTGTCAACTTTGTGAAAAGGACCATAAAACCAATCAATGTGACTTGTTGTAGAATTAGTAGGAAAAATGTACCATTTTACTCTATTCAATAGGAGAATGTGGCTAGAATTAAAAATATATATTGTGGGGCCATGTAACTCAAATTAGGAAAAACCTTGCATTAATCAAATATAATTAATGTGATAGAAAAGAATATCAGACATTTAATGGAGATAAAATTGACTTGGTTAAACATAATGATAAGATAAACTA
This sequence comes from Sequoia sempervirens, assembly GCA_007258455.2. Taxonomy (NCBI): domain Eukaryota; kingdom Viridiplantae; phylum Streptophyta; class Pinopsida; order Cupressales; family Cupressaceae; genus Sequoia; species Sequoia sempervirens. The sequence continues at coordinate 109,258 of VDFB02326185.1, read as the reverse complement.
TAAAAACACAAAGTATACTTATGAGAGAAGCAAACTCTAGAGCCATTCTAAACTTTTCTTTACGAAAATTTATTGAAGCTCCTATCTACAAAAATCTAGACACATCTCCCAAAAATTTATTTCCACATAAAATGTCTAGAATTATTCCAATAGAAGCACTAAAATGATTTTTCTAAATCCCTCCACCAAGGAAACTTGTAAAGAGGAAATGCGTACTCTTTTAAAAAAGATCATTTTTAGAGATACTCAAAAATCCCAAACTCAACCATCCTTTAGAACCAGTTATATTTAATGAAACTCACCTAATATAGGAAATCAAATGGTTATATATAAAAGTTCCATTATTACAAGCAATTAAAGAGATACTCAAACTTAATAAATTGGTGAAATAATCATTCTTTAAGACAACTAAAACAAAAAATAAGCACAACAACACCATCCAAATAGATGGGTATCTCATTGATCTCCTCACAAGAAAATTTTTGTCACCTAAATATGGTGATATAGGGAGTCTTGTAATCACAATTTCTTTCAGTGTGATCCAAATTTTAATGCACTTCTAGACTTAGGATCTACCACGAATTCCATGATAGTGGATATAATGTAGATGCTATCATTAAAAAATTTCTAGCTCACCAAAAATATTTTACAAATGGAAGATCAATCTAAAAACATTTTGAAAGGAATATTAGAAAATATTACTATTATGGTAGAAACTCGGAATACCTAGTATATTTTTAGGTTATTCAATTAATAACTTCAAAATATAGTTATCTCTTGATTTTGGGAAGAACTTGGTTAGCCAAAGTAGCTGCCTTGATAGACTATAGGCCAAGAGGAATGACCATTTCTAGTGATCTAAGTAAAAAATACTTATCCTTATACCCTCCTCCTCAACTAGTTGTGAATAAGAAAGTTTAGGTAGATGAGCCCATGTATGCCAATAAATAGGGGAAATTGACACAAATGACCATGGTTGTGATTAAACAACACTATGATGAAATAAAGTATGATAGAGAACTTAACAATTATCTAGACATAGATGATGAACAAGACATAGAACCAAGTTACACATTACAAAATCAAATTCAAAAAAAGTATTATAGAATTCATCAAAATAACAAAGAAAACATCCTCTCCACATTCTATTTCCCTATTGCAAACATAATTTGAAGTGATAATTTATTCAAATACATTACTACCTTCCACATGATACAACCTCACTATTTACTATTGATCAAATTGATGATCCAAACCAATACAATCAATTCTAGTCATCCAAAGGCCAAATAAATCATGATATTATTAGGCAATACTTTAAATATCAATAAATTTCTTACAAAATAATTTGAATTACAAATATTCAATATTCTAATAAATAGGTCTAAATCATTTTATTGAGATTATAAGGGCATGAGAGGAATATATGAATTATACACATCACATTTATATGGAACTAGTTAGACCTATTCACCATTATTAGTGTAGGCTTGTTGGTAAATAGGTTTGACACTTGAAATGCTATCTAACTCACCCAATAAAAAGTGAAAAAAACATTCCAACAGTTGGAAAGATTGCTAATGAAATGAAATCTTCCTTTGCATTTGATAGGGGTAGCTCCCTTGTATGTTATTATTTGGATTTTTAAATATACCTAATGAAAATGAAAATAAACTTTAAAAAATGCATTACAAAGATTAGAGACTACACATATGATCTTTATAATGATTTCAGATTCTGAAACAACAACACATTCAAATCATGATACCAAGAAATGAATGTTTCAAATTTGATTCATCGAAGACTAACTATTCATATTCACAAACAAGCTTTAGGATCACAAAGGTCATCATCAAATTAAAATACAAAAATATTAATGATAACACAGAAAATGCCATGAATGCACTTCAAGAAGGATTTCTATTACTTTGTAGAATTACACAATTCCAAAAATCCCCTTATGTAAATTTATGAAAATGTCAAAAAGTCCCTTACAATAACATAGGGCTTGAATTTATAGGATCTACTCGATAACTAAGTGATAAATAACTTATAACTACCTTTACAATATTTGAGAGAAATAAAATAACTTTATTAAGTTAGAAATCTCTCAATTTTTGGGTGAAGAGGGTTTATTTTCTAACCCTTTACAAATACTAGATAAAAAGTCACTTTCACAAAAACATAACATTAAAACATAATAAGTGACTTACAAATTAGAAAATTAATAAGCACATGTGTAATTGGAGTTATTGGAAAACTCCTTTTCGTCCATCTAGATTAGCTTTGACACCTTCTACAGAAGTCTTGTGGGTTGCAAGCTACCTCTGATGGCAAGATTTTTCTTTGAATATTTTGAATTTCTTAACAACTTAGGACAAGAGCATGCTCTTGGGAATGATCACATTGCTCATTCTCAATTTTGAATTATCACGAATTTTTTGAATTTTTTCTAAAATTTTGGCAATAATTAGGTGGGTGACCATTACACACACTAAGAGTAGAAAAAGTGCTACTTAACCTCTTCATCACCTCCACATTGAAGACTTGTTTGTTGAACAATTTTTTTTTAGAAAAAGGGTGCAATGCACCCATATTATTAGGGCTAAACGGTTTTGACCAGAGCTATGAACCATAAGGCCTGCGAGCACTATGGCCCAATGAGTGTTTGAACCCTTGTGACCATCACTACAACCAAGCAACTTGACCACCGAACCACGCCCTTATCTATGGTTTCTTGAATAATTCAATATTGATCATATCTTCTTGAATTTATTCTTGATAATTTGTATATTCAAATCCCAAATTCCACCTTATTCCATTGTATCAATGTTGAGTGATACGAGGTCATCTTGAAATTTTGTCTTTATTTGGTCACAATTCACTAAAATATTATCTTTCTTTATTAGAATTTGACTAATATTTACAAGTTTCCATTCCACAGTCTAAAACCACATTTCATATTTATTCTCCTTAATATTTGAGAAAACCCTTTTAGCAATCAAGACAACAACACTCATCTAATTCATCCCCTAGAGATATTTCAAAATTACTTGCCATATTGTCTCTTCCTCTTCTATTATTTTTGATTATTTGATAACCTCTTCCTTTTGAACATTTTCCTTGTCAAAATTTTCTTTAGTTTTCTCAATGAAGTTTGAAGCTTTCTCTTTCATTTGGTCCTTCCATTTTTTGATTAATTTTTTGTATGATTGGTATTTTTTCATGCTCTTTATAACTATCTTCCTAATGATTCCTTCTAAAATATGAATTGTAGAAGCAAGGGTCGAATATATGGGTAAGGTAAATGTATCCATAATAGACCTAAGATACAACGTCAAAATTTGCACATGTTGCTTGAGTTGATCCTTTGTTTGCTTCTCTTTTATTGTCCTTTAAATTAAATTGGCCACATACACCTAAAAACTGTGAATATCACCTACATGTGTTGAAGAACAAAATCACTTTCATCAACTTCCTCAATATTTTTTCTAAAATGGGTTGTGCCACTTCAATGCACATATTCTTGGCAGAAGAATCAACTATCAACCTAGATGCAACTTTGGTCTTTCTTGCTTAGTAATATCTCTAAATTAGGTTGGCAATTGTATCAAATTCTAGAATTACTAGTTTATCCACACTCCTTTTCCTTGCTAATGCATGTTGCAACCATGAAGTAGCTATATTTTGTGAAGAACTTTAGATACTTGTACTTGATGAATCAAGTGATGCGTATGGATTAGTGATAACAAGGAAAGAAGTATCTTTCAAAATTGAATCGACAATTGGCAAAGATGAAGGATCTATAATAATAGGAGAATGAGATTCATCATGACACAGAAAAATGATGAGAACAAAAGGAGAAACAACTGTGATTTGATCCTTGCCACTAGGATAAGCTTGAGGATCCATAGGCTATTTCTCTTTGGTTTCTTTTTGTATAGATTTAATGTCCTCTCTTTCGGCTTTTATATTTTCTTTCTAATATTTGGATCATCCCCACATATAGTTTTGAGATCGATATTTTTAGAAGGATCTTCATAATCACCACCTCCTTGCATGTTTTTATGAGAACTAGAGATTATAGTAGAAGATTAGGAAAGGGGAGAAGAGGAAGAACAGGTTCTTCTTTATCACTTTTTCTCCTTAGTGAATCACCTTTTCCTAAAGGTCTTGTGGTTGTACCTTTGATGACTTTCCTCTTAACCCAATCTTTTGATCTCTTGAGTATATGAGTAGTCCTATCATTAATGTACTTGACTTCTTTTTCCCAAATAATAGGTGGTAAATGTTATACTTGAATCTTTTCAAAATATATGGGATTGACCAAATATATTTCATCATCTTCAATCCCTTATATATCCCAACCAAGCTTGAAATATTTAATCTACTTCAAAATGAAACTCATCCAGTCTCTCTTGCAAACCTCCTAGTAATCTTCACAATCTTTCAAAAAAATCTTTAATTATGGGGAAATAAGAAAAACCTGGACTAAAATCCAAGATATTTTTGAAAAAAATTTATTATCAAACGAGATCCTCATTATGTGAAAGTACATTTTTATCTTTTCCAATAATCCATCAACATTTTGAGCATTAAAAGAATACTTACTATAGACATGCAAAATTATCATTATGCACTTAGTTCATGTTCACCCACTCATTAAATTAATCAAGCTCATCAAATCCATTCACCAAGTAAATCAATACTATTAAATAAATCAAAGTCTCACATCAACCTTTTAATTAAATAAACAAAACTTTATTTAATTAAATCTCCAAATGCATATTCCATCCCTCTTTGATTTAAATAAATCCAAATATTTGAGTCAAATTGGTCAAAACGTCCTAATCATCATCTAAGCTAATCTAATCAGGATTAAATCTAATCTAATGCATGTCACATTCTCTAGATTTTCCCACTTGCACCAATAAATCAATTTATTCATTTATAAAATCCAACATTTTCCATCAACATGGCATCTTTTAGGAATATTCCCTCAAGTTTGAATTAAAAAAGAAGTGGACATGTACATCCAACAAGTCATTTATGGGCTCTTACATGTCTCTTGCACAAATCAAGCTTAGCATTTAACTCATCTTGTCTCTCAAATTCAAATTTGAAATTTCCCCCTCTTGGGAACATTGGCCAAAACTTGCACATCCTCCAACCTATCACAAGTTGACAAGTAGTCTCTTTTCATTAGATTGTTTTTGATCCCACATTGCTCTCTCATAAGCATTCTTTCAACTTAAGAATCTTTAAATAGAGACCATCTCCATTGATCAAATCCTCCACAAATCATCTACAATCATTCATGTAAAGTCACTCTCTTCAGGAGAACTGATTTTTCCCATCTTATCATCAACATCTAGCTTATCTATCAAGGATTGGGAAAGGGCTATTTTCCATAATAGCACCGATCCACTATGAGATATAATTCTCTCCATATTTTATTATATGCTTTCAATTTATCTATCTAAATCTTTGTTGCTTTGATGGCATTATTAGCATGTAGATTTATTTCATAGGGATATTGATTATTAGTTTGGTTTTAAAATGCTAACCAAATGCAGATTTTAGCATCCACAAAATGGCACTAGAAGGAGGGCTAAATTCATGATAGTTTAAGCACTAGATTTTAGTTCATTAGATTTCAATTTTAGCATTTAGATTTAAATTGAACTCCTGTGATAGCTAATATGACTGTTTAGCATTTGATTTCATTTGCTAGAAAGTTTCAAAAGAAGAAAGAAAAAAAGCTAACGTTGCTCTATTTATGATTCCACACATTTGATTTCATTTGCTAGTAAAACTCTGAAGCAAATCAACGTGACTTAATCACAAATCTGCTTGTGATAAAAAAAAGAAAAAGAAAAAAAGAAGGGCTTGAGATTTTGTGATTTTTTTATGGTCAAAACATCATAGAAAATCATACTTACATTATGTGTAATGCATAGGTCTTTTAATATCTTGAAAGTCATTTTCCATGAGTTAACATCTCCTTTAGGCATTCAGTCTTAGGCATTGCAAGTCAGAATGAATGAAATGCTACGAAAAATGTGGGTTTTTCTTAAACAAGTTTTTCCATGATAGAGCCCTCCTCGCCTATACTAAGAGTGGAGTTTCCAACTCACTGGAATAGATTTAGTACATGGCATACCCTTTTCATGTGCACCGACCCTAACTTTCTGATTTTGATTTAATTTCATTTTGCAATAAAGATGCATCATTCACTTGATTTGAAGAACTCAAAACATTCCATGTGGGCTATCCCAGAAAGCGAAATGCATTCTATCAAAGTGCAGGCTAGGAGGGTGCTACTCAAAAAAACTGGAATTCAGCTTTAAGCCTGCTAGTAGCATTTGCTTGAAGTTTCTTATGCCTTTCTTTTAATAAATATGTTTTGTACAAATCTCGGAACCATAGCATTCCCCGAGATCACGTTTTTTCTAGCACAATCTGTCAAATAGTTTGCATCCCTTCTCTATGCTTCCAACTTTTCTGCTAGCTTGACTGCACCTTGTCTAGTTACCACTCTGCAGATCTTATTGAATAGGTGTATAAGGTACATATCCATTAATTATACATCATGCCGATTAGGTAAAGTGTCTATACTCTACGCAGCATGAGATGCTCACCTGATTTGTCTGTCGTTGGGTAGAGTGTTATTGTTAGAGCCTTTAATGTCCATCTAAATCTATTATATCTAGGCATCTTGATATGCATTTAATGTCACGAAACCCGCTACATAATCTTTGAAGATTACTGTTGCTAATTTATGACATTCTATAGGCTTGAAAAAATCGTTACTTGTCAAGATTTGATGGTTTTAAGTTTTCAAATTGCTAATAAGAATTGTAGGAACCTTCGTTATATATTTAACTAGGGGTTTTAATATTATAAAGAAAAAATTCTTGTTGATGATTTATTTATTAGTAAAACCATTAGTTTTTGCAATAGAGATCATTTTATTGTTTGAAATTAATGATTTTTAATTAAATAATGTAATCCTCGCGATGTTTTTGTTTATAGGTACAAGGAAAACAACAAAAGCAAAGAAGGAAAATGAGGTGTTAAGGAAAGCGAAGAAGGTACAAGGAAAGCAAGGAAAGTGTAAAAAGTGAAAACAAAGAAAAGCAAAGGGTAAAGGTGAAATCGACATTGGAATCAAGCGTTGAAGTTGAGCGGAAACGAAAGTGAAGTTGGAGTTGAAGAATTGAACATCAAAATTTGAAACTCACAAAGCATTTTTTAATGCTTAAGGGCTTCCATTTCAAGCCTTATTTTTTTGTTTCATGCTAACTCATCTTTGGGCTTGGGCTCTAAAACGAACATTACCTAGGCTTTCAATTTTCATTGTGAAAGGGTTAAAATGAACTTTAGGCAAACATTGACTAGATTTTTTTTAAGGTTAGCAAATTGAACAATCAAATCTTCATCTTTCCTTTGGTTCTTAAAATGAATCGAATTCATTGCTTTGAAGGATAAAATGAATACGTATCTTTATTGTTTTGAAATTATTTACACAAAGTAATATTATCAAAAGACGTATGCGCTTCTCTCATGCCTCACGACGATCTTGAGAATTAAAAGGATTTTGGTGACATTAAGTTGTGTAAATAATTTATCATACACACTGTGATTTGGGTTTAAAATTGAACAAGATCTTGTGCGAGTGTGAGTGGGGGCATTATCGCGTATATTCTCTCTCTCTGTTGCCATCAAAGATTGATCGAGTTATGGATTTTTTATTTACTCGCTTTTATTTATCCTAGAGGGCCTTCCTTGGGGAAAAAGTACTCACCTAAGGGAATGACTCAACCGGTAACACTCTAAAGCCAAAAGTATTTCCAATCGGGATATAAATGTGGGTATTGGAGTAAACGCCAGTATCACGTGATTGATTCCGACAAGATGGATCTGAAAGGGGACTCTTGCCTTATGGGTCAATCTCCACGAACGGAAAGTCTGAACTAGAACCCTTGTTTTGTAGTAACCAATTGATCTATTGATTGAGTTTATCGAAATAGTGCATTGGAACTTTGATTCCAAGAAGTTACTTGCCATGTCTGATCTTGGTTAAAATATAGAGGTTAAGACTTCATTCTTAACATACCTTTATATTTCTTCCTCGGTTGCACGTAAAATCATCTCTTCTACTACAAAGGACATGAGGCAAGCCCACTAAGAAAAACGTACCAATTGAGCTAGGATGTTATATTGCTTGTGAGTCAGTTAGAAAACATAGTTCTTTAATCGAAAACATTGGAAAACCAACATTCAACGAATCATCAAATCTTAAACCCTTTAGGAGAAGCAAATATCCTTGCACAAATTCACATGTTATTGCTTTCCCTTGGGATTGGTATCCTTAGAGGCTTCTAAGCATTTGGATTTCATCTCAATTTTCTCCTACTAAGGTCAACAATAGGTAACTCTTGCCTCAAATTTCCTTGGTTTCCATGTAATACACTTTGTGGGATAAGGGGAAAGTTGAGACATTAGACATCTAGATTCAAAATCTAATCAAGAGCGTGTTTGTGGTAAAAAGAATCCATTAAGCAAAGATTGAATCAATTGGACCCCACACATTTGCTTGACATTTTTTGATCATATGGTTTTCATGCAAACATTGGTCTTTTGATTTTTATTTACTCTTAGAGAAAGGCATGTTCTTCACTATCTTGGTCTAGTAAACAAGTTCTTCCTAGATTCATTTAGGATCAAATCAAACACTTCATCCATTCCAAAAATTTATCATCTCCATCTCACAAACAACTTTAGAGCTTTGGAAACATCATTCTATACTTGGGTAAATCATCAAAATAAAACAACCACCTTGTTTAGTTAGGTGTACGGGAATGCATCCTTTCTCATACATTTAATTGAATTAGCAATCTTTTGAGTAAATTCATCCTAAGATCACATCCAACATCTTAGGGTTTAAAAGTCCATTATCCAAATCCAATCAAACTAATCAAAATCAAACCCTAAGTCTAGAGTTGATCCAAATTACCAATACGTTCATCACTCATATCATTTACACCTTTCATCCTTCATCTCGTCATTAGTCCTAAGAACCTTAGAGGTCACTTTTGAAACAAGGTCAAAACACAAGAACATGGAATACAAACTTGTTCCATACATCATGAGTAATCCAAGTCAACTAAGCTATCAAAGCTTTACAATGCCAATTGATTATCAACACTCACATCTATACAAACCGTACATGGGATCATTGCCTTCGACAAATGTCAATAGTACAACAAATGTGAGTATTCCCAAATCAAAGTTTGCGACACCTTTCCCAATGGTAGATTTAAATCCAAGTCCAAACCTTCAAATCTGCCAACCAAACAATCAATGCATGATCCTTCAAATGAACATTGTCATCCTATCAAATCCCTACGTGCCAAATGAAAATGTACTAAGTACAAGTTTTCCAAACATGAATCTAGAAAACTTTGGGATAAATATGATTGCAAATCATACGAATATTGTTCAAAATCCAAACAAGATGTTAATGACTCCAAGTCAAGGCAATGTGATTCCCAACATCAATAATCTTCAATTTCAAACTATCATGTCAAATCTGAACATCATCCCAAATTAGAACATTGTCCAAAATCAATTCGTCCATGATCCCATTCAAAAAACACAAGTATGCATCCCAAATTTGCTTGACCAAAAACCAAATCAACTATATCAAGGGAGTCAAGATCGAAATCAAGATCAAATCTGGTGAGACCAAATTGCTTCACATGCCAAGCTAATTGAATTAATAAGCCAAGAGATATCTTCACTCCAAAATTAGTACACTTTTTCGTTGGTTGAACCATGTCACCAAAGCATTGAGTTGTGTCCACAGCCACATCAAGAACAAAATCTCCAATGTCAAGAGGGTAGATATCAAGATCAAGATCAACAACAAACCCAATTACTCCATCTCGAAGATCAATCACCACATTTCAAAGATCAATCACCACATCTCCAAAATCAATCACAATAAGGTCAATTTAAGACACAAATCTCACAAGGTAACAAGCGAAAATACACACCACTTGGAAGACCAATCGAATCAGTCCTACAATAGTTGGTAGAAGAAGATCTCATCAAAATCCCCATTTACGTGAACTATCAAGAACCAGACATAAAACCACTAGGGTATAATGAGAAGCACCTTTGTGATTATCATAGAATAAAGGGACACGAAACATCAGATTGTGTTCGGCTCAAAAAACTCATCCAAGACCTGATTGATCAAAAGATAATCACTATTGGGGACAATGATAGCATTGGAAGTCTCTCAACCACAACTGTTAAGAACAAGGATCAAGATCAATCCATCACTGATCCCCTTGAAGCTATTTCTACTTCATCCAATGATCAAATCAACATATGTCAAGAGTCACTTTTCAATCATGATCAAAGTCCACCAACCAACAATGATCCAATCAAAGAAATGCCAACATCACTTGACCCTATGGTTGAAGACATTGGAAATCCCTCCACCACAATTGTTGAAAACAATGATCAAGATCTATCCATCAATAAAGATGTTTTTGCCTCATCCAACGAGGCATTGACCAATGATCATGTTGAAAATGTCTCTACATTACCTAATGAGTTAGAGGGCATATCTCAAGAATTTATTCCAAAGAATAATCAACATCTTTCACCAAGTTCTAGCAATGGTCCTTTCCAAGACATGTTAACACCCTTTGACCTCATGGTTGTAGATGCCGAAGGAATCCTCAGCTCAACACTTGATCTAAGTCCACTTAAAGATCAAGAGGATATAAAACCACTTACCATGACTACTGATGATGTTCAAGAACCCTTTGTAAGCAATCCATCCTTTGAAACTGATCGATGTTAAGCACTTGATCCAAAGCATGTCAAAAGCAACCCTGAAATCATTCAAGATGAAGAATTTGTATCTTCAAGATACTACAATAATCTAATGGACACTCTCCTATCTATGCAATATGATCATATCCATGTAGCACATATTCCTCCATCTACCCATGAGATTCTTTCTGTGGATGGACACGTAGATGATCTTCATTTAGAATAGGATTCTTTTACTCCAGACATTATTACACAAAAAGACCATGTTATCGTTTGCTACAATCAAACTAAGTTGTCAACATCAAGATCAGATATGTCCCAAACTCAGACTGAGGACATCATGAATAAAGATATCCAACATTATCCGCTCAAGGAAATGAGTTAGACAAAACAGTATAATTCAGAGTTAGCAGAGTAGTAAATTGAAACAACGTCACCTATGATGGTCATTTATTAGAGAATGCATTCTAAACAAGAGCTCTTAGAACAGGTGGAATCAAAGCATGAAGGTACTACTACCACCATACTAGGAGCAACTTCGTCTCAAGCAACCGTCAACATAGGGAGCACAAAGAGTCCTTATGATGAAACTAGTGTCAATACTACAACCGGTCACATCATGAATCTTCATCCACCCATCACCCCATCCAAGAATTGGGACCAAAACAAAAGGAAAGTGTTAAATAAAAGTACAAAAAATGTTATCAAAGAAAAAGAAGTTGAGAAGCATAATGGACAAATCAAATACATATGGATACCATAGAATAGAAAGAAAGATTATCCCTATCAAACTCCATCAGTCAAAGAAACTATGGGGAAAAATAAAAATAGGAAAAGTATCCATCAAGGATTTCCACAAAAAAAAAAGCTAGATTTTCAAGCAACATACAACATGTATCAAGTAGTTGGTCCTAATTCCATGAATGCTTCTATATCCACCCATCATTGTTCATCTTCCCAAGTTTGGATAGTCAAAGGTTCCAAACTATCAACCAATCCATCTTCTATCCCTAACCACACTCCATCCACACCTCCATACATGATATTTAATTCTCAAATTGACCATGTATTAGCAATGACCCTTCATCATAAGGATTCTGAAGGCACTCTATCGCAATGTATGCATAGAGACAGAGTTAACTCCGGTATCAACGAAGCATATTAGGAATCCCAAAAGATGCATTCAAGTGCATGTATCTTAGCAAAGCAACTTCTTCAAGTAGGATATCGATGGCACATTATGATAGGGGCATCTACATCAGCAACACCTTGTGATTCAACATGAGCTTAAAATCTTTTGGAAAAATTAAAAAAATCAAAAAATATGAAAATCCAAAAAAATCAGAAAAAGGATTGAAAATAGTAAAGAAAAAAATTGTCCTCTAGTGAAAACCGCATGGGCGGTGCTTTGGGCAAGACCATGATGAAAACCTAGAGAACATGCATCATGTGTGGAATCGAGCATCTACATGTGCCAGTTCAAGTGAAAGCATCTCATCCCATCCATAATAAAGCCAACATTCCATCCATCTCAGCCATAATAAAATCCATTCACCCATGAATCATCTATCCAATCCATGTGCATATATTTGCATCCATAGTCTGATTTATCTTGATCTTGACAAACTTCGGTGCACACTTTACGCTTGCTTATGGTAAACATCTTGATAGGGGTCACTTTCATTGATCTTTTCCTATGCATTGTTATCTGAGTCGTGAGGCATTATCCAATGAGCATTCTTTATCTGAACACCTTATCTTATCGCAAGATAATCCTTGGCATCGTTGGCATGCTTTCCATATCCATCCATCCATACACTCATCTGAGCATCCATCTATGACATTCCATACATTGCTAGACATTGGGGGCAGATATTTACATCTTGCTTCGAGAATAAATCTTCGTCTATATCCTCCAACTTATGTGGTGATCTAAACATTGGAAAATGTGAAATAAAATTGGTCAAACCACTTGTGAGAAAAAAATCCAAATCAAAATTCAAACGATCAATATCAATCGCATCTAACTCACCCTTCAAATGTTACATCAAATCATTCGAACAACTTTTGTTCTAAATCAAGCTTCATCAATCATGATCAATTGAATCCAATCAACCCATCATCATCTCAAGATTTCATTCCCAATCATTGTGTTGCTTAACACTATCCTTGCATTGTTGTGCATCCTCAACAATGTTATCATCATGAATCCTGATCAACCAATCCTTGCATTGTTGTGCATCTTCAACAATGTTATCATCATCAATCCTAATTAATAAATCCTTGCATTGTTGTGTATCTTGGACAATGTTATCATCATCAATCCTGATCAATCAATCCTGGCATTATTGTGTATCCTCGACAATGTTATCATCATCAATCCTGATCAATCAATCCTTGCATTGTTGTGCATCCTCAACAATGTTATTGCCATCAATCTTGATCAATCAAATCCTTGCATTGTTGTGTATCCTCAACAATGTTATCATCATCATCAATCCATCGATTCAATCAATCAACCTTAGCTTGGTTTTCAACAAAATCCCCAAACAAAGCACTTATATCATCACATATCCATATCCAAATCGTCAAAATTATGTGAAAATCCAAAAACATTAGAAAATCAAAAAATCCAAAAACATCCAAAACATTGAAAAATCCAAAAACACTCAAAAAGTCAAAAAAACATCAAAAACATTGGAATCTGAACTACATCATCTCTGAGCTTAAACATAGGCAAGGCTCATCTGTCATCAGCCCCTGAGACATCAAAATCCAAAAACATTCATAAAATCTTAGAAAACCCTCCAAAAAAAAAACATTTAAAATTTTGAAAAATCAGAACATTTGTAAAAATATCAAAAACACCAAAAATAGCCTCAAAACATTGCAAAACGTCAAAAACATCCAAATATTTGAAAAAATCCATCCGTCTCATCTCGCTTGCACCCGCAATAATCAATCATCCATAATAAACTAATCATCACCTTCATCCTTTGGAAACACAAGTAGAAACAAGTACAACAATCAGCAAAAGCAAACTTCAAATGTAAAATCAAAATCAAAGCAATAAACCGTTAAACACAAAATCAAACTCTTGATCATTTTCAAACATGTCAGTCAACTTTATATCAACAGCCTATCAATCAACGTATCAACCCATCATCATCCTATACAATGCATGTCCTAGGATATATCGTTTCGACAATGGGCATCATTTTGGATATCACTTTGGATTCTTATCCTATCAAAACAAATTCCTTTTTGGCTAGAGATATGAAGAACATTGACTTGTTTGTGTACTTGGTCTTTCATTTTGATTTATCTTATTGCGCTCATTCCAAGGACCTCTTGATGATATTCGAACGAAGGATTTAGAGAGATAGGAATGGGGCAACGATCATTATCTTTTGTCTGTTGTGCTTGTTGGACGTTCTTGTAAAATAACTTGGTGAATACTTGCTTTGTTAGGTACGTCCTAGCAAAGTTTCTATATGTCAAGTGTGAACACGAATACTCCTATCTATTTTTTGAGTCAAATTGCATCGCACTAGGTACAATGCCATCATGGTTCTTTATACCTTGATGCATCGTATCTACATGTGTAATCAAACATAAGGTAAGTAGCACTTTTAAAATCCCAATCCTTGATAAGAAAATCATCATCCATCTATCATCATTTGTCATCATCATCATCTCTAATAAAGTCTCGTCAAATCATGGACTTGTTGGATCCTCTTGTCATCATCTCATTTCTGCGCTAACATAACATCACCAATGCATCCATCATGCATCCATCCTGCATCCAGAAAATTGTCAGCATACCACATATCATTCATATCATACATAATAGGAAACATCGATCATTTCACATGCATTGCATTTGCATCATCATCATAATATAGATCTATTAGTCTAAGCATTTGCATAAATCATCCATTGCATAATCATAGCATATCACATCATCCATCTCATCCATCTCGCATCATATCATCATTTAAGTTGTTAAAGATAATATAGATATGTTATTCTAAGCATCTTAAAACCATCTCATTTGCATCATCATCCATAACTATCCATTTTGAACCTCTTTATCATGAGATCGACCCTCAAATTGAATCTTTTCGCTCGATCTCTAGAGGGGGCAATGTACCAGTGTACTTCTTTCCACTGGGGCATCCAAAAAATTAAAAAAAATTGAATTTTGATCGCGGCAAGTTTATTCTTTGAACCAACGCAACAAGTACATTGCTTCAAAAAGGGGCAAAATGTAGACATGCAAAATTATCATTATGCACTTAGTTCATGTTCACCCGCTCATTAAATTAATCAAGCTCATCAAATCCATTCACCAAGTAAATCAGGACTATTAAATAAATCAAAGTCTCACATCAACCTTTTAATTAAATAAACAAAACTTTATTTAATTAAATCTCCAAATGCATATTCCATCCCTCTTTGATTTAAATAAATCAAAATATTTGAGTCAAATTGGTCAAAACATCCTAATCATCATCTAAGATAATCTAATCAGGATTAAATCTAATCTAATGCATGTCACATTCTCTAGATTTTCCCACTTGCACCAATAAATCAATTTATTTATTTATAAAATCCAACATTTTCCATCAACATGGCATCTTTGAGGAATATTCCCTCAAGTTTGAATTAGAAAACAAGTGGATATGTACATCCAACAAGTCATTTATGAGCTCTTACATGGCTCTTACATGTCTCTTGCACAAGTCAAGCTTAGCATTTAACTCATCTTGTCTCTCAAATTCAAATTTGAAATTTTCCCCTCTTGGGAACATTGGCCAAAACTTGCACATCCTCCAACCTATCACAAGTTGACAAGTGGTCTCTTTTCTTTGGCTTGTTTTTGATCCCACATTTCTCTCTCATAAGCATTCTTTCAACTTGAGAATCTTTAAATAGATACCATCTCCATTGATCAAATCCTCCACAAATCATCTACAATCATTCATGTAAAGTCACTCTCTTCAAGAGAACTGATTTTTCCCATCTTATCATCATCATCTAGCTTATCTATCAAGGATTGGGAAAGGGCTATTTTCCATAATAGCACCAATCCACTATGAGATATAATTCTCTCCATGTTTTATTATATGCTTTCAATTTATCTATCTAAATCTTTGTTGCTTTGACGGCATTATTAGCATGTAGAGTTATTTCATAGGGATGTTGATTATTAGTTTGGTTTTAAAATGCTAACCAAATGCAGATTTTAGCATCCACACTTACATCTACAATGACAGAGGCTAATAGGAAATTAAATTCCTTCTTTCCTAATTTCTTTGCACCTTTTGTTGACCACTCCAATTTTCCTATAGATCTCAATCAAGATTAACTTATCATCAACATAACTAGTCATCTTGTATGGATATTCATCATACCCTCCTACCTAGATGTATGTGAAATTTGGGAATTGGATGTAATAGCTACCCTATTTCCTGATAAGAATGGTTGCTTCTAATGAAATTCTAATTCCTATATTCCCTTCAAGTATCTTTGCTGTCAACATAGTGAATGCTTCATTCACATTCCTGAAATGGATATAGTTTTGATCCAATTGGAGCTGCCTATCATAGCTAGAAATTTCAGTGGTGTTATCATATATACCACTGATAATCCCTCCCCAATTGATAAACTGGTTCCTTGCACATATGATAATTATAAATAGGAATATCCATTTTTAGAAATCTTTTGAATTTTCATTCCCCATCAACTTGTGAAGCAAAAAAATCAAATTAAAAAATTTGTTGATGAATATTGACCTTTGTAGAACCTTGGGAAATTGGGATTCTCCTCCCTTTAGTACTTGTAACCAATTCCTTTCTATGGTATTGCGACAATCATCATTCTTCTTATCAAAGTGTACTTTTGCAATCCCATTTTCTATATTCACAAACTAGTCCTTCTTCTTATCAAAGTGTACTTTTGCAATCCTGTTTTCTATATTCACAAACTAGTCTTTAAGAGGCAGCTTGAGAACAATTTCGATTGAAACACTATCTAGTTTAGCCACTAGCTTGTCATCAATAGTCTTGACCTCCCCGGTTTCTGATTGAATCTTTCATACATTCCAAAACCAAGTCTACACATTGAGCTAATATTGGGAAGCAAACATCATGAACTAATTTACATTCAAAAAATGTCTAAGATAGAGGTGATCTCTTCCCCTCTTCCATGGTTTTCAAAAAATTTTGCAAGTTGATATGACCCAATTTTGTATCTATAATTTCAAGAAGTGCACTTTCCAACACTGATGAGAACTTGTACCCTTGATATTTTTATTTCATAAATGAGTTAGGATGATGTTGCTTGATCAACCCATTTTCAAAGAACATTTTATCTTTGTGAACATTGTGCAATAATTCCATTCACAACCTCTCCTTTGCATGTATCCACCATATCATCATATTCTGCATACCTCATTGTAAATTAATAAAATTATACCAAGCCCAAATGCAATCTTGAAATCTTATGTGATATGCAAGTGGCTTAGAGAATTACACAATCTAAAAGCAAAGCACATCTGGTGGACTTGAAGACAAAAATACATATAAATAAATCTTTCACTGCACTTTGTTCCTGTGAATTTCCATGCTTATGCTAGTATAGACATTCAACATCTGAATAATACAAAGTTGATATTGAAGTACACTTTCCAGATACATTTTCTTAAAAATTCCCCTTTACGTAATCTGTGTAGGAATTCATGTGTCTTGTATGTGCTTCCAAATTACATGCATTTGTGTTGGCTAGAGAGAGATAATGATAAAAGTGGGAATGATTTTGAAAATCCTTTAATCAAACCCATTAATGCATATCCAACAATATGTATACATGGGGTAGGTTTTTTAACTTCGGCACAAGTCTAGAATTTCTAACTCCATCTGCACATCATTCCATGATCATTGCATTCCAGTGCATCCATAGTATGACATGCATACCCCGCTTTCAAGATAATTTAACTCACTTTCTTTCATATTGTAATGGGAAAGAAAAATAGAAGATCATAAGCTACACAATCAACCTCCATGACCATTTAATCAACTTCAAAAATAATTAACTTATGACAAATAATAAGCAATAATAACTACATGCTTGATGTAATTAGTTAGATTTAAAGTTCAATAATTCCCTACAGGATACAACTATCTCCAAACTACAAAGGTTAACAAGATTAAGTCACTATTTTGTAGGATATGAAGGGGGGAGGATAAATCAGAAAACAAATAGACATAATATTTTATGTTGATCACAATAAAAATATTACAATGATTTTTTTTGAGCTGCTACAAAGACCTGAGCTGCTACTCATTCAAACATTCTCCATTATATCATCTGACTATTGTTGGAGCTTCCACTCCTTAACAAACATAGAGCAATTCAATCTTCTTATAACTCTGTGGAGCTGGACTCCATTTGAGAGTGGTTTACAAAATACAAATTCAACGATATAGTGAAACCTAAGGTTTAGCAAAACAGTCAAGAATACATAAAATAATATATTAGTTTGTACCCAGAAAGCGTATGAGAGCTGGATGAGTTATTATCAAATCATTTCAAATCTTTATCAACGTCTATCTTCAAAATTTGTCTTCAATGTTGATATTGACTGAGATCCAATGCTGATACGTAGAGGATATTAGAAGACAGGTGATGTTGGTGAATGTAATGAAGCAGTTTCATAATATATTTCCAACACTCCCCTTTAATCTTAACTACAGACATTGATGCTTCAGCGTATACAATCTTCAAATTCCATGGATCAAATCTAGTAAATCCTAGTTTTTCTATTGGGATGCTCTAACCACAAGCTCTGGCCTTCTCACCAGTCCATTGTCAGTTCAGGTGTGAAATACTTGTTTTCTTCAACACCTCTCATTGAACTACACTGCTAGTGCTCGAGGATCCTACCATCAGTTGGCTCTGTTGACCTTATTCACACAAATACATAATGCTATCCTCCTTTGATCTTCTGATCTCTTTTAATAGTTCCTCTTTCATTTTCCTTGCAGTCTCCTTTCTTGACTGTAAACTATTCTTTCATCCATACAGCAGCCTCACGGGACACTTACATTCTCAAATGACCTCTTCTCTTCTCCAAATCGACAGCTTCAATCTCTCTTCCATTTCAAAAGACCAAAAAAAGGAAAAAACTTTTTGCACCTTCCTCATAACAATTTTCAAAACAAAAATTGAAGTTACCTTTACTTGCGAAGATTTCTTTTACCCATTGATCTGCAACCACCTTTGAGCTACATCTAACCTTTCACTGGCATCCTTTGTCTTCCAAAAAATTCTTTTTTCTTTGAACGGTGGCTAGAACCAAGTTTTCAGACTTTTTCACCACCTTCCATGCTGACTTTTATGATCTCCTCAATCTACTTTGAGCAATTAAGCAATTGTGCTGCTCTTCTTCTTTAAGTCTTCAAGGAAGCCTTTCTCCTTCCTCATTCCTGCAATTACCTTTCATTCTGCAAGCTATACTTGAGAAAAAAATAGAAAAAACATTATGACTGAGCTTAGCACACACTCTTTTCATAGCAACAATATTTTTTCTTGGCAGCTTCTTCTTTTGCTGGTAACTCCACCAAAATATTCATGCTCTCTAGGTCTTCAGGCTATGATACCAATTGTACGATATGAAAGTGGAGGATAAATCAGAAAACAAATAGACATAATATTTTATGTTGTTCAAAGACCTCAGCTGCTGCTCATTCAAACATACTCCATTATATCATCTGACTATTGTTGGAGCTTCTGCTCCTTAAGAAATATAGAGCAATTCAATCTTCTTATAGCTCTGTGGAGGTGGACTCCATTTGGGAGTGGTTAACTAGTTTAGTTATTTTATTGCATAATATATCTATATTACATCGATAGATATTTACATTGGGTGCAAATTTAATATCACCGTGTTAGACAAAGTGCCTTAAAATGTTAATGGATTTGTTTAAAGAGTTTCTAAACTTTAAAGAATATGCAAATGCATAGACAAGGCTGGCCATTGGTTTGATAGAAAACCTCAAAGGTTTGACAGAAAACCTCAAAGAGACTTAGTAATTGAAAAAAATTCAAGAAAATGTACTCGCAGGTGTAATGTCAAATGCTACGACCTCTACCTACCACATTTTCCAGCGTGAAGGTGAGAGCTCTCAAATTGGGTGCAAAACTCGATCAAGGCATAATTGAAAATCGATTTTCACTAGGCATGTACAACCCTACCAGTTGTACATGAACACTTCACAAAATGCCTTCAAAATGGCAAGACCCTATTTGTTAAAAATGCCATTATTTCATCATCAAATTATTTAATGTTATATTTTTAAATACATAATGTATGAAACTTTTATAAATACAATTATCTCTTAGAATAATCTATATGCATAACGTCCAGAGATATCTAATTATTTAATTTGTAAATAATTCATTAATTTTTTTACTATATTAAATTTCTTATTTAAATATGATGATGCAACATATCTCTTCCTCAAATTATCTATCACATACAAACCAATCCAACTATCAAACTTTCACCTAAAGAAAATCATGAAATTAAACCTACAGCACATCATATCATACGCTTTACAACTCAATAATAATTTTGTTGTGCACATCATATAATGCAACTTTACAACTTAATAATTTTGTGGAGCACATCATATAATACACTGTGCAGGAACAATCTTATTAATAATCCATACCGCCCATGCCACCACCACCCATAGGTGGAACATCTCTCTCATCCTTGGGGATTTCACAAATACTAGAAACCATGGAACCAACGATTCCCTTGGAGTACCAATTTGTATGTAAATAGCACATTACACTCCAGAATGCTTCAGAATTGAAGATAATTGATGCTGGCGAATCTTGTTTTTTCTAGCATGACAAAATCAACTATTCGTGGGAAAATATGTGCTATTTTTAGTTAGCTATTTATTTTTTAATCTAGTTTTCTTTTAATCCTTTGTTTTTTCTGCTTCTTTGAATAAAGCATGTGTTGCATGCTCAATCTAGAAGATTTAGTTTTGTTTTGTTTTTCTGCCAATAAAGCATGCTTTGTATGCCCTGTTTTTGGGCAGTCATGCTCTGTTTTTAGTGGGTTCGAACTCTTTTTATATGTAGCTTCTATATTGTTTCATAGAGGTGAAAATCTATATTTTTTTCTTTTTAACAGCAAGCAGCAATAAACTAAGAAAACTCTGTTTTGAAACAGAGCAGAATTCTGTCATATTTTTATGGTTCTGAAAATCATTGAATAATAATAATTCTTTGATGTATGTTGAGATGTTTTGAAGAGGACAGTAAACATTTTATTTTATCATTGTTTTTTTATTACTGTTAGTTGTTTTCTTTCTACTGTTCTATTAAGCTGAATCAGTTGGCATTAGAGGAGAGGCCTGTTTATTCAAAATCTACAGTTGGTATCAGAGTAGGTATTTTGTTTTGGGTTTAATATCTAGTTGTTGGAATGTCGCCAAAGATTATCATGTCGAATTCTAACAGCTTGCCCATTCCAGAATTTGATGGAAATGAGTATGATTATTGGTGTATAAAAATGATAACTTTTTTAATAGGAAAAGATTTGTGGGAGATTATTGAATCAGGTTACCAGGAGCCAGCTAATTGGAATGCCCTCCCAGTCAATGAAATAACAACAAGGAAGGAGGCTAAGAAGAAGAATTTTCAAGCATTGTTTCATATTCAAATAGCTCTAGACAAGAGTTTATTTTCAAGAATTGCAGGTGCAAAGACAGCTGAGGATACCTGGAAGACTCTAAAAGAAGCTTACCAAGGTAGTGATCAAGTCCAAGTTGTTAAGTTACAAACATTGAAGAGAGAATTTGAGAATTTAAAGATACAAGAAGGAGAAAGTGTGAGTGAGTATTGCATCAGAGTAAAAGATGTGATCAATAAGATGGCTACACTTGGAGAAACTGTGAACACAGAGGTTCTGATAAAAAAGGTGTTGAGATCTCTCACACCAAGATGGAATCATGTCGCCATAATAATGGAAGAAAGCAAGGATTTGACAACCCTTCAATTCGATCACCTCGTTGGATCTTTGATCTCACATGAAGAAAGTTTAAAAGATTATTTTGGAGAAAGTGTTGAGAAAGCCTTTTCCTCCAAAGTACAAATCACAAGGAATGAAGATGGCAGCAGTAGTAGCAAAATCAATCAAAGCCAAAATAAAGGTACAAATCAGTATAATTCAAGAGGTAGAGGCAGAGGTGGTTCAAGAGGAAGAGGTGGTTCAAGAGGCAGAGGTAGAGGAAGATTTGATAAAAGGAATGTTCAATGTTACCATTGTAATAGGTATGGACATTTTGAAAGAGAATGTAGATTAAAAGAAGGTAAAAATGTTAATTATGCTCAAGAAAGTTATGAAAATCCTCCATATAATTTATTCTTATCTTATTCTAAAAGTGAAAATACTAGTAAAGATGTTTGGTACCTAGATTCTAGATGCTCTAACCATATGTCAGGAAATGGGAAGTTGTTTTCAACAAAGGATGTAAGTTTCAAGTCAAAGATTCAGCTTGGTGATGATAAATCATTGGTGGTTGCTGCAAAAGGTGCCATGGAGGTCCACACAAAAGAAGGTATGAAGAGTGTTAAAGATATTTATTACACTCCTGAGTTAAAACATAATTTGTTAAGTGTTGGAGAATTATGTGAGAAGAACTATAGAGTTGTCTTTGAAAATAAGAAATGTACAATTTTTTATAAGAGTCAGGGAAATAGAGTAGTCATAGTTGTTCCTATGATGAAAAATAGGATGTTCCCATTGAGATTTGGTGAACATAACAATAGCCTTGCCAATATGGCATTTGAGGATACAAGTTGGCTATGGCATCTAAGGTATGGCCATTTAAACTTTCACAGTTTGAATCTTTTGACCTCACAAGCGTTAGTTTCTGGTTTGCCCAAGGTGGTTTTCCCAAGGTTGAAGAGCACAAGGAGGTTTGTGAAGAATGTACTAAAGGAAAGCATCCAAGGGAAAAGTTTCCAAAAGGAACTGCATGGAGGGCCCATTACCCCCTTCAACTTGTTCATTCAGATATCTGTGGACCTATGCAAACAAAGAGTTTGGGTAAGTCATCATATTTTATCACTTTTATTGATAATTATTCACGAAAATGTTGGGTGTATTTTTTGAAGGCTAAGGACGAAGCCTTTGATACATTCAAGAGGTTTAAAGCACTTGTGGAAAATGAGAAAGGGTGCAAAATCAAATGTTTAAGGATTGATCATGGAGGAGAATTTTGTTCAAGAGCCTTTCAAGATTATTGTGATATGAATGGCATCAGCAGGCAACTCACCACTCCATACACGCCTCAACAAAATGGGGTAGCTGAAAGGAAAAACTGCACTATGGTAGAAATGGCAAGGAGCATGTTACAAACCAAGGGATTGAGTAACTCTTATTGGGGAGATGCAGTTGCTATAGCAGTGTATATTCTCAATCAAAGTCCCACCAGTGCACTTGAGAAGTTGACTCCTTATGAAGCATGGTATGAGAAAAGACCTAATGTTAATCATTTCAAATTTTTTGGTTGTTTAGCTTATGTTCATGTACTTGATCAGAATAGAAAAAAGTTAGATGCAAAAAGTGAGTCATGTATTTTTGTTGGGTATAGTGAGGAAAGCAAAGTTTAGAGGTTATATAATCCTCTCACTAATAAACTTATTGTTTCAAGAAATGTGATTTTTGATGAAGGGGGAGTTTATGGTCATCAAAAAGGCCAAATGGAGAAGTCAAAATCTGTTTTGAATGATGATATTGATCATGAGTAGCCCACTAATATTGTTGTTCCAAGTGCTATAAATCCACCAAGCAGCCCCTCATCTAATTCTTCAAGTCCATCTTCAACTCCAAGTTCTAGAAGGAAGGTAAAAAGTTTAAGTGATATTTATCAAAAGAGTGCAAATCAAGCACATGAAGAAAATCTAATAGGTGAGACAGTTAATTTTTCTTTATTTACCAAGGCTGATTTTGAACCATCATGTTTTGAAGAAGCATGTACTAATGAGGTTTGGATGCAAGCAATGCAAGAAGAGATGGATTCCATTGATAGGAATGATACTTGGGAGCTTAAAGAGCTTCCACATGACAAGAAGAAAATTGACACCAAATGAATCTACAAGACTAAGCATAACAGTGATTGAAGTGTTGAAAGACATAAGGCAAGATTAGTTGCTAAAGGCTTCACACAGACATATGAGATTGACTATGAAGAGACGTTTGCACTAGTTGCAAGGCAAGAGACCATCAGAATGCTGATTTCATTAGTAGCTCAAAAGAATTGGAGCATACAACATATGGATGTGAAAAGTGCCTTCTTGAATGGGTACTTAGAAGAGGAAGTATATGTGGAATAGCCACAAGGTTTTCAAGTGGAAGGAAATGAAAATCATGTCTACAAATTGAAGAAGGCTTTGTATAGCCTCAAGCAAGCACTGAGAGCATGGTATGCAAGAATTGATGGATACTTTCAGCAGAATGGCTTCAAGAGAAGTAAGACTGAACCTACCCTTTACTACAAACAAGAAGGTAATGATATTCTTATTATAAGTTTGTATGTTGATGATTTGTTGTATATGGGTAGCAGTTCTAAGATGAAAGATGAGTTCAAAATTGCTATGATGAAATAATTTGAAATGAAAGATCTTGGTCTCATGAAATACTTTTTAGGAATGGAGGTTTATCAATGTAAAAATGAAATTTTCATTTTCCAAACCAAATATGCAAAAGATATGTTGAAGAAGTTTGATATATTTTTCCAGCATGACAAAATCAACTATTTATGGAAAAACATGTGCTATTTTTAGTTAGCTGTTTAGTTTTTAATCTAGTTTTTTTTTAATGCTTTGTTTTTTCTGCTTCTTTGAATAAAGCATGTGTTGCATGCTTAGTCTAGAAGATTTAGTTTTGTTTTGTTTTTCTGCCAATAAAGCATGCTTTGTATGCCCTGTTTTTGGGCAGTCATGCTCTATTTTTAGTGGGATCGAACTCTTTTTATATGTAGCTTCTATATTGTTTCATAAAGGTGAAAATATGTTTTTTTTTTTTTAACAGCAACAGCAATAAACTAAGAAAACTCTGTTTTGAAACAGAGCAGAATTCTTTCATATTTTTATGGTTCTGAAAATCATTGAATAATATTCTTTGATGTATGTTGAGATGTTTTGAAGAGGACAGTAAACATTTTATTTTATCATTGTTTTTTTCTATTGTTGTTAGTTGTTTTCTTTCTGCTGTTCTATTAAGCTGAATCAGTTGGCATTAGAGGAGAGGCCTGTTTATTCAAAATCTACGAGAATATCATCACTAATTACAAGGGCAACATAATAGAAAAATATTCTTACCTTGCAGCATCAACCAATGCAGTTCTAATTACTTTCAAGGGATCAATAATTCATGCCTTAATTATGTCAACATATTCACCCGGTCCAAAAGTAGAAAATGCCTTTTTACTGGGCTCATTATAAACATCAGCTACATTATATACATGCAAATTTTCGCTTTAAAAATGAATTTAAGATTTTTAAAAACTAAAAAAATGAATTTTTTTCTTCAGAATTTAAAATTTTTTTTACAACTATATTGAATACTCTACTCACTGGCGGCATCATAACCAAGAGCCTTATTATCTGAAGAATATTCAACATCCAGAATCAGAATTCTAATGGTAGATGCCATTTAAAACAATATCAAATTAGAAACTTCAAATGGGCATTGCATCTCACACCTTCACTGCATTCTGAATAATCTACACTCCAATCTTCTGGTCAAAGTTAGCAATTTGATGTTTATCTAGTTTCTTTGATGCATATAAAAGGGAAATACCACCACCTGCAGGAATAGCAGTTTTAAGCTTGAAATAAGCAATCATTGCTTTACTAACCACATCTGTGTATTAAAGAATAGTATACCCCTATTGACATGATGTTGACCTAGCAGAATACCCTCTTCCACCGTTGCCTTCGTGGCATTTAAAGTATCTGTAACTCATCCTTTTTCTCCCCAACTTCTACAAAAGAAAAGCAGGACTGATAAAACTATAAATAAAGTTAATTTCTTGTTATTCTTCTATACATAACTGTACTTGAGCAGCAAATTACAAGCAATCAAGTTCATAAAGTTTTTCCCACCTCTCCTGATACTTCTCTCTCTCATAGTCTAATGTGCTTGTTTCAAGAGCAGCCCGAATCTGCTTTCCATGATGATTACATAGTTAATACAAGATGTGCATGAATTGACCACTTTCAGATTCACAAATGAAAAACACAGACCTACTCGCATCTTTCCTCAATGCTCTTTTTGTCACCACCTCCATCAAGAATAATTGTATCATTCTCAGATACAGTTACCTATCACCACCATAACCAGATAAAATTTAAACATAACAATGCTAACAAAACACTTGTCTAGCTAGGTCCACACAAGTTGTAATAATGGAAAAAGCTCTGAATCCATAACACATAACCTCCCAAAATCAGCCCACAACTCAGCAGACTCCTTGGCCTCTTGCGCCGTCTCTCGCGCTGCCTCTCCAGTCTTCTGCGCCTGTTCTTTCGCCTCCTCCACGGCGGCATACGAAACCAGCACCAGCACCAACAACCACACCACCAACACACATTTCACCAACTTTTCAATCCTTTCGATGACAGCTTATATCTACCAAAGATTTCTCATTTTTCTGTTCTTTTCTCCCTCAAATTCTTTTACAACTAGAAAATGTATATCTAATGCTGTTTTTGTTGTTACAGGCTTGCCGTTAGTGAAATGCCCCCGTATCGTGAAGGCCAGAGGCAGAGGATTTCACACAGTAAAAATAAAACTTAAAATATTTTCAACACATAGAGTTGTTGCTCGTAATTTTCTTTTTTTTTTACATTCACCTTCCTCTTCTCATTAATTCAAAAGTAAATTACAATTACAAAATATATGCTGTAGGTAAAAAGTCACGTGAAAGATTTTCACGGATGAGAGGGAACGAAATAACATTTAATTCAAAATCACCTAACTAACTTTTCCCCCGTCAAAACGCATTTAATACAACGTCCTTTACATCAAATATTATAACATAAATATTAATTCTTTCGTATCCCAATATTACTGGCGGTGGCGGCTTTTTCCATGGTTCCCTGCGGTTTCGCAATGGGTAAAACCCATATTGCGATATCGCGGGCAACGGTTAGATGACAGCACGGTAAACGGCAAGTGGTTAGGGATAAAACAAAATACTTCGGGGTCTCCCGCAGTATCACGATGGTTAAATTCTTGATTGCGATATTGCGGGTAGCGGCTGGTGGTGATGGCGGTAGTTAGGGTTAACCTTCCAACACTCCCCCTTAAGCATAACTGCATTGTCCACCATGCCCAATCTGTTTCTTTGAAAAATAAAATTATCTCTTCCCAGCGGCTTTGTAAAAATATTTGCACTTTGCTCTTCTGATCTGCAAAATTCTAAAAATATTTCATCATTGTTAATTAATTCCCTGATGAAATGATACCTAGTATTAATATGCTTGCTTCTCTTATGAAAGACTAAATTTTTTGAGAGAGCTATGGCTGAATTGTTATCACAGTAAATTTTTGTTGCCTCCATTTGTTCATTTTGCAATTCTTTCAAAATTCTTCTCATCCATATTGCTTAGCATGCTGCACTTGTGGCTGCCACATATTCTGCTTCAGTTGATGAAAGACAAACTATTGGCTGCTTCTTTGAAGACCATGAAACAACCCCTGTCCCAAAATTTAATACATAACCAGACGTGTTTTTTCTATCATCAATGCTGCCAGCACAGTCACTGTCTGTGTATCCTATGAGTTTGAACTCATCTGAACTTGAATACTTGATGCCAAAATTTCTTGTTCCACTTACATACCTTAAAATTCTCTTCCCAGCTTTCCAATGGGTGTCTTTTGGTGTTTCCATAAACCTAGAAATCAAACTTACTCCATACATAATGTCTGGTCTTGTGGCTGTGAGATACATGAGACTTCCAACAAGCCTCTTAAACAAAGTTGGATCAACATTAGACCCTCTATCATCCTTGCTTAGTTTCAGACCTGTCACTGTAGGTGTTGGTGCTGGTTTGCACATCATCATATTAAACCTTTTCAAAATGTCATTTGCATATTTTGACTGTAAAATAAAAATACCATTTTCATTTTGATTCACTTCAATGCCCAAAAAATACTTTATCAGACCTAAGTCTGTCATTTCAAATTCTTTCTTCATGTCTGTCTTGAACAAATCAATTGACAAATTTCCAGTAAAGATTAAATCATCAACATATAAGCATACTATCAATATTTCACCTTCTTCATTCATTTTTGTATATAGTGTGGGCTCACTGCTACATCTATTAAATCCATTCAGCAAAAGATAACTGTCTATTCTGATGTACCAAGCTCTTGGGGCTTGCTTTAATCCATATAGTGCCTTTTTCAATTTGTAAACTTTGTCTTCTTCACCCAGAATTTCATACCCAGGTGGCTGATCCACATAAACTTCTTCTAAATAACCATTTTAAAAAGTTGACTTTACATCCATTTGAGATACAGACCACTTATTTTGAGCTGTTAATACTAAAATCATCCTTATAGTATCCAATCGTGCTACAGATGCAAATGTCTCATTGTAATCAATTCCAGGCTGTTGTGAATAGCCCTTTACAACTAATCTTGCTTTAAGCTTCTGAACTTCATCTTTTTCATTCAATTTGGTTTTATAAATCTATTTCACTCCAATAACATCTTTGTCTTTTGGAAGACTGACTAGTTCCCATGTCTGATTCTTTTCAATTGCTTCAATTTCTTCATCCATAGCATTTACCCATTTATCATCTTTGACTGCATCTTCAAAATGAACTGGATCTTCTATTTGAAAATAAAATGCAAAAAGAGAAATCTGATCTGAATTAATCTCACCTTCATTTTGCTCATATATATCTCTTATGCTTCTGATTTTCTATCTTATTAGACTTGCCAATGTAGGATTTGACATATCACTTGAACTTGTAGAATGTGGACCCGATGGTCCTGCTGTAGATGGTGTTGGTTGTCCTCTTGTTGGATTGCTTCCTTGAATGGTTAAGGGTGTTCTTACAATCGATGCTGGTGTCACTTGTGGACCACTTTGCTGAGCTTGAATGGGAGTAGTAGGAGTCACAATAGCTGGAATATTTGTTGATGCTGAAACTTCATTCTCCTCTTGAGGTATACTAGCTGGAATATTGATTGTCTTCTCTATGCTTCCATCCTATGCTTCATCTTCTACAAATTGTACATCTCTGTTGATTATAACTTACTTTGTTGTTGGATTATAGAGCTTATAAGCTTTGGATTCTTCACTGTATCCAACAAATATACATTTTTCTCCTTTGTTATCTAGCTTCCTTCTCAATTCATCAGGCACATGTGGATATGCTACACATCCAAATACTCTCATGTGAGTAACACTATGTTTTCTTCCTGTCCATGCTTCTTCAGGAACCATATTCATGACACTTTTCGTTGGACACCTATTCATTATATAAGCTGCACAAGATATTGCTTCTGCCCAATATTCATTTGACAAATGTTTGGCTTTCAACATGCTTCTAGCCATTTCCATGATTGTTCTGTTTTTCCTTTCAACTACACCATTTTGCTGAGGTGTGTATCTAGTTGTGAACTACTTGTGAATTCCATGATCTTTGCAAAAATTAAAAAATTCTCTTGAAATATATTCACCACCTTTATCTGTTCTCAACAATTTGATATAATAACCACTTTGTTTTTCAACCAAATTCTTGAACTGACGAAACAGATCAAACACTTCATTTTTTTGCTTTAGAAAATAAACCCATGTTTTTCTTGAATAATCATCAATGAATGTCAGAAAATAAAAACTACCACCTATTGAAGGTGTTTGCATAGGTCCACACAAATCTGAATGTATAATTTCCAAAGGGGCTTTTGCTCTAGTTGACTTTCCTGCTGGAAATGATTCTCTATGTTGTTTTCCTGAAATGCACCCTTCACATACCCTTTCTGGTTTTTCCATTAAAGGTAGTCCATTGACCATGCCTTTCCTATGAAGTAAATTTAAACTTCCAAAGTTGAGATGCCCTAATCTTAGGTGCCATAACCAGTTTTCATCTTTTATCTCAGCTTGAAAGATTGTCTGCACTACTGTTGTAGTTTCTTCTCTACCCACTTGTGAATTCATTAAGTGTTGTGCTTGAGCATAATTTATATTCAAATCTGGCCTTATCTTTAAGAGAAACATTCTGTTGTTATTCTGACTTTTGCAATAAGCTTTGCTTGGGTATTTGTCTAAAATTGTGCACAGACCATTCTTGAAGGTTACTCTATACCCTTTTTGAACCAGTTGCCCTACACTCATTAAGTTATGTTTCAGACTAGGAACAAAATACACATCTAAAATATACTTTTTCTTCCCCTATTTAGTTAGAATATTGACATCTACTTTTCCCTTGACTGACACTTTGTTGTCATTACCCAATATAACATCAGACTTTACATTCTCATTTAAATTTGAAAATATTTCTAGATTCCCTGTCATATGATTGCTACAGCCTGAATCTAAAAACCATACATCTTTTTCATTTGCTTGAGCAATATTACAAGCTAAAAACATTGTGCTCTTATCTAAATTCTAATTTTGACCTTCTCTTGAAAAATTTGCATTTTTTCTATTATTATCATACTGCTTCTTTCTACTCTCATTCATATAATGCCCATATTTTTTTATAGTAGTGACATTGGACTTAAGATTTATCATACCTTTGATTTTGTGACTGATTCTGTGTTGGGTTTTGGCTTGAGCCTTGATTGCTGCCTCTTCCACTTGAATTTGATAGACTGTATCTTTCACCTCTGTAAGAGTTTCTTCCTCTTCCTCTTGATCTACCTCTGCCCCTTGCTTGACTGACTGAAGCCTGAGTTTTGAAAGCATGCTCCAGTAATGTATCTGCTGACCTTTTCAGTCTGTGTTCATGAGAAATTAGAGATGCATACAGCTCATCAACTAAGAACTGTAAGAGATTCTTTGTCTGCTCTATAGCAACTACAACCGGTAGAAATTTTGTGGGAAAACTCCTTAAAATCTTTTCAACAACTCTGGTATCTTCCAGATTCTCTCCATGAGACCTAATCTGATTAACCACCCCAATGACTTGGGTGTAGAATGAATCTATAGATTCATTGTCCTTCATACATATTGTTTCAAAAAAAATTCTCAACATTTGTAGCTTTGCTATTTTAACTTTTGCCATGCCTTGATAGGCAGTTTGAAGTATGTCCTATGCTTGTTTGGACTTTGTTGCTGCTAAAATCCTTGGAAAAATGCTCTCATGTACAGCTTGAAACAGATAAAATAAAGCCTTTGAGTCTTTCTTCCTTGTGTCTTTTAATAAGTATTTCTCTGCTTGTGTTAAAGCATTGTATGCTACTGCATCTGCTGGCTCTAGAAATCCATTTTCAACTAAATCCCATATATCTTATGAGCTAAATAGTGCTTTCATGGTAATTGACCAGTATTCATAATTCTTCCCATTAAACTGTGGAATTTGTGGGTTTGTCAAGCTTGTGCTTGCTGCCATTTTTGAAATTTACCTAGATAATTTGCTTTGATAAAATTGGCTCTGATACTCGAACTTGCTCTGATACCACGTGAAGGCCAGAGGAAGAGGATTTCACACAGTAAAAATAAAACTTAAAATATTTTCAACACACAGAGCTGCTGCTCGTAATTTTTTATTTTTTTTACATTCGCCTTCCTCTTAATTCAAAAGTAAATTACAATTACAAAATATATGTTGTAGGTAAAAAGTCACGTGAAAGATTTTCACGGATGAGAGGGAACGAAATAACATTTAATTCAAAATCACCTAACTAACTTTTCCCCCGTCAAAACGAATTTAATACAACGTCCTTTACATCAAATATTATAACATAAATATTAATTCTTTAGTATCCTGATATTACTGGCGAACATAAATATTAATTCTTTAGTATCCTGATATTACTGGCGGTGGCGGCTTTTTCCATGGTTCCCCGCGGTATCGCAATGGGTAAAACCCATATTGCGATATCGCGGGCAGCGGTTAGATGACAGCAAGGTAAACGGCAGGTGGTTAAGGATAAAACAAAATACTTCGGGGTCTCCCGCGGTATCACAATGGTTAAATTCTTGATTACGATATTGCGGGCAGCGGTTGGTGGTTACGGCGGCTGTTAGGGTTAACCTTCCAACATATCGTTTGTCCCGCATGGCCAAGGATCAGTAAGCGGCAGGTTTTGTCTGCAGGTCTTTCGTCTAATGTAGTTCAGTAAGCCACTCAAACCTTTATTTAAATTTAAGCTGTCAAAAACATTTTGATGTACACGTACAGAATGCCGCAGCAATGGAACGCCTATGGGCGTACCAAAATACAGATTCAACGATATATAAAAACCTAAGGTTCAGCACAACAGTCAACAATACATAAAATAATATATTACTTTGTACCCAGAAAGCGTGTGAGAGCTGCGATGAGTTATTATCAAACCATTTCAAATCTTTTCCATTTTTTACCAACATCTATCTTAAAAATTTGTCTTCAATGTTGATACTGACTGAGATCCAATGCTGATACGTAGAGGATATTAGAAGACAGGTGTTGTTGGAGAATTTAATGAAGTAGTTGAGAATATATTTCCAACATAATTGATATATGGTTTCAAGTAAATTCACAGTCAATAATTCATCATCAGAAAATTCACTGTCAACAATTCACTCAGAAAATTCACTACCATAATATATTCATCTTGTGAAAAATTCACCACCAGCAATTCAGGATAATTCATGAAATTAATACTTTTGAATATATAATTCAAAGACATTGAGATTTTTTTTTGGACAAAAGAATAATTTCCACGGCATTAATAATGGAGATGACTGATATTGTTGTATAATCGATTTATTAGAATAAAATAAAATATATTGAAAAATGTTTCATTTTTATGATCATAAATCAAATTTTCTAATTGTATATGCCATGAATTATCTAGAAATGAATTTGTCATGGTGATGAATTGTTTGACACTAAATTATTGACCGTAAATTTCCCAACAATGAATTGCTGAAGATGAATTTTCCTAAAACCTTGATATATAACGAAATTATACTCCTCATGTTGCACATGCTTGAATGATATCCTTTACTTACATGTCGCTGAAAGTCTCTAAAACCTTTTCTTCAAACTATTATGTATTTTCGCTACAACACACGCGTTCTGTCAAAATTTTCACTCACCTTTTCCCATTTTGCATGCAGCTCACGTCTTGTTTTCAATTGCCATTTAGGCCGAGACAAGGACACTGGTAATGGTTGTGGGGTTTGGCTTCATGCTTGCCAATACATTTGCTTGATTAAAGTTTTTGAATCATTTATTGATTTTATTTTGTGCATGTCATGAACCTTGCATGGTGCAAGCTTGAAGTGGAAACGTTTATCAAATTATTCATAGATCTTGCAACTAAGACAAGCATCCCTCTCTTGGCACATTGAAATTCATCTTTAATCTTCAAAAGATCTATGAAACAACTTTTAAAGACTTTATCTATGACATCATATAGAGCATATTATCATTCAATATCCTTCGTGCAATTTACACCCTCCTTAAACCTACATATTGCATTAACAACGAAGTGATTGTATTTGGAAATTGTTCTATTATGCTTTGCTAGATCTGTGAAATTGCATGCCGTACATTCAAGTCTTAACTTTTGCAAACTAGGGGAGAGGGCCCAATAGTGGTGCAGTATCTATAGTTGTCATAGTACATGTACATTCAAAGCCTAATATTTTAAAGCTATGGAACTAGTAATTGTAAGAGAGGACCCAATAGTTGAACAAAATATGCTCATTACATTCAAAAAGCAAGAAATCATATGATGCCACATTCACACACTAAAAAACATGACTTAATGCGCCACTATTAGTTTAACTTTTTTTGGGGGTCTATTATGACCCCTCAACAAAAAACATGTTGATGACACTTTTTTTCTCGGTCTATGGGGGTGAAACGAAATATTTGAATTGTCCACGTCCCTTGCCACTCGGAGATATAATTTTTTAATGTCAATGTTGCATGTTCATTGCTATGTCGATCCATAAAGTTAGGGTGCACCACTATTGGGCCCTCTCCCCTATGTGTTCCGTTTGATTTCATGGAGGCACCTAAATAAAGTTTTCTAAATTGTAGTTCCATCTTCATGGAATATGTTGCTTTGATTTATTAATACTTTTGATTTTAAAGTGGAGGAAAATAACTTAAAATGGGTTGTGAAAATGCACAACCTTATTTTCTAAATTAAGGATTTGGGTTAACATGGGTTTTAAAAATTCACAACCTCATTTTTGCTTTTTAATTCAAGTTATGAATTTTTTAATCTTTTTTTAATTTTTCCACTTTATTTTCTTTTAATTACTGATTGCATTAAAATAAATAACTATTCAAATATGAGTGTTATATTTTAAATTGTGCCACTATTTTCAAACATCCAATGTGACTGGCTAAAATGATTGGAGAAAATATTTAGGAATTATAATTTACTCCTAGCTTATTAAGCTCAAATTCATTCTTCACTCATCTAGTACACAAAATGCACATAATTTCTCACCTTCATGTGTAATAACAACATTCATCCTTCCAATGCAAAATCAACTAAAATAAATTGTAAATAAAAACACTAAATATGAAGAATAAAACTTATAAAACTGCTCTAACATTATATTGAAAAGAATTGAACAGCAGACTGAAAGAGTGAACAGCAACTGAAAAATGATAGATGCAATATTATTCAACTGTATGATCTCTTATATAAAGAGTTTTAGACAGCAGACAAAGAAAATAAAATCTCATGAACTGCAGTTTTAATATGATTTAAAACTAAGAAAAACAAAAAACAGCGAAATAATTGATCATGCAATCTTCAAAATAAGTCCTTTGTTGACGCCGAGAGAGATAATGTTCCTCTTTCACCGCAATTCTTTCTCAGTCAAGATTAATTTATAAGATCACAGATCTTTCTCAGTCAAGATTAATTTATCAAGATCACAGTTGAGGCATCTCGCTTCCTTCAATTTATTTCCTGATATGAGAATTTTGATTTCTGTAGATGGTTTCTGAAAATTCTGCTTAACAAATCGGCGACTGTTTATGCCATCGAATCCTTTATTGCGGGAAGCTAATAATGTTTTCATAGCAGGAGCCAGATCGAAAAGATAGTGAAGTAAAGGTAAGATTTCCTCAGCAAATGAGGTTATGTTGAGATGAATCCACTTTAGATTCTTCAACTTGATATTCTCATAAAACTGACGCGAGAATCGCTGCATCGCACCATCAAAAGACCAAAGCAAGAATAAGAATATAATAGGTTAGATTAAAAAAATGAAAGAAATATAACAGACGTGATTCTAATGTTTTTAACGAATTTTCCCTCTAATATTAAAATTGAAGATTCAAATGGAGTATATAAAGCCCTCACACTGGAAGCGGTTGCCAATTTGCAACACTCCCACTTTAATTGGAAAGATCTAAATTACAATATTTGCAAAAAAATAATCCTTTAAACACTTACCATTGCCCCCCACTCAGCCTTGTGTATACATATTTGTTCCAAGTCTGGAAATTCTCTTAGAATCATAACATCGCGCAAAAAGAAACACCGGTGCGTGAAGGTAATTTTTCTCAGTGATTTGAGAGTTGTAAAAGCTTCAAGTTTTACATTTGTACATAGACTTAAACATGCAAGTAGAAATCTATCTCCGCGCTATAAAATGTGTCTTTTATTACAAGACTTTGTAATTGGGCGCAATTTGCTATCGTTGCTTTGATTTGAGAGGAGAGATTGAGAGAAATAAGACTGTCAGAACATATCTTTAATTTCTCCAGTCCACTACAATTACCAAGTACTAAAATTTCCAAAACTGGACATAATTGCAACATTAGCTCAATGATCTTGTCATTCAGCTCTACGTTATAAAAATTCAGAGTTGTTAGGCTGGCGAAGCCACCGAAAGAGTCCGGCACGTTAGTGAGAATGAAATGCTTGAGAGCCAAAGATCTGAGGGTGTGACATAAAAAAATGGATGTGGGAACCTCAAATTTAGAGAGCTGTGACTTGTTATTCTCAATTCTAATTTCTCTCACCTTTTTCAGAGCAGCGCTACGAATCCATTCATAAATCATGTCACTTGTACAACAGGAACGCGCATTATTGAGCTCAAAAAGTTCAAGGGAACCAGAGTGAAGCTCAAAAATACCATCAATTATATTTTGGAATCCATGGGGGCTACATGATGAAGAGAAGAAATCCCATGAAAATTTTAGGTTTTGTAAGAACTTCCAAAGAAACTTCCATCTTTTAGAGACAACTGAACAACGCACTGCTTGTTTCAAGGAGATTTTACTCAGAATTAAGATCAGTAAGCTATCTGGTAAATCGTTTATGCTTAGTCCTTTTCTTTTACAAGCCATAACTTCCCTTTTGTAAGCCATGAGAGAGGTTGTGCACTGATAGAAATTAATGGGCTTTGTAAATATTTATTGTAGAATAGGGTAAAATCAAGGTACAAAGCATGAATCTATAAAACTCAAACCCTAAAGACCCTAAACTAATAATGAAATGCAAATGAACATAGAAACATAAAATAACAAATAATATTACCACAATTCCTATGCCATGGTTGATTCACCTCCATTGTCCTTCTCCATCTTACTTTATATGTTTATTGCCCTGAGATTCTAAGTATGCAACAATAAGCCTAATGATAATGATAGCAAAATATTGAAATGACAATGGCAGGCCTCTTTTATAGAAAACCAAATTGGAATGAAGGGCTAGGATTAATATTCAATATGATATGAAAATCAATGGTCAAGATTGAAATATGTAGTATGAAATAGGGTTAGGGCTAACTTGGTTATGGATGGATGGTGGAGATTAAATTATAGAATAATTCAATCAAGGGTGGAAATTAATTGAGATGTGAAAAGATAAAAATGAAATTAATTGGCATGTGAAGAGATAAAAATGTCAAGGTGGGTGAAACAAATTAAATAATTATAAATATTTAGTTTGAGAGGGAAAATCGATAATTAAATAATTTAAAACAATTATTTAATTATAGAGGAAAGGGGAAAGTTGACTTTTTAAATTAAATTCAAAAGTGGAGAAAAGGACAAAATCTTAAATAATTAAAATAATTACGCCAACACGATAGGTAGGATAAGAATGCATTTTTTTTTCTTTAAAAAATTTCAAACTTAGATTTTTAGATTTCTTATAATAAAAATAATATATAAATAATAAATTATAAATTGTATGCTCAAATCTTTTTAAATTTAAATTTAAATTTATTTTAATAATTATTATATATATATAAAGTTTTTAATAAATATAATTATTTTTCAATATTAAAAAATTAAAAATTATGAATTGAAGCTTTACCTTTACCTTTTCAATAGGTTTCATTTTATTTTCAACTTTTTAGTTACTTATAATTTTTAATGTAAAAGTTAAAATTTTAACTTTAACAATTTTAACATGGTTTATTTTTATTTTTAATATTTATTTGAAGTATCATTTTCATTTTTGAAATTTTTAACTTATTTAATAATTTAATTGTATTAATTATATTCATAGTTAATTTGATAATATTATAATAACTTTTTAATTTGTTAATTAAATTTATCTTTAATTAATGTTTTTGATATGGAAAAATGGGTTTTTGAAGGGGTCTCAAAACCTGTATAAGGTTGGGTTTTTCAAAAAGTGCAAAATGTTTAAAAATTGCAAAAATGTGCAAAATTTGCAAACTCAAACGTTGTAAAATTGCAAAATTTGCATTATGGAGGGAATGTGAAGAGTCAAACTAGTTCAAAGGTAAGTTAGGAAGGTAAGTTAGGAAGGTGAATCAGTTTTTAATTGGTGGGAAAGAGTTTAAAAACATGGATAACTCGAATTGAAGGTTGGATTTTGTGATTTGAAGAAGCAAAAACTATAAAAACTTAGAGTTTTCAAGAATTTTCTGCTGTAGCAGTAGATTGTATGGCCTGTATTTCAATTAGTTGATCCAATTTTTTTTATATTTGCATATTATATGGAGTTACCTTTCTTTTAAATCCATTTAGAAGGTTTTCCATAATGTTTTGTGCATTTTATCATCAATTTACTTAAATCAGCCTGAACTTGTACATTTGAAGGTTTTGAGTCAATAAAAATGGTTTTTTGACCCATTCCTCTTTATGTAGCCTTTGTAACTTGAGGAATGGATCTGCAATAACATTATTAATGTGTGGGAGTGATGTGTTAGTGTTGGGGAGGTCTGAAAGTGAGATGGGTGTGAAACCCATGTGTGTAAAAGTGAGTTTTCTTTAAGAAAAATGGTGGTTTTGAAGAGTCAAATTATGTTTTTGTGTAGGGAAGCATTATTTTATGATTTTTTGAGCTTGTTCAAGGTATCAAAAACTTGTTTGAGTAATTTTTAGGTTGTGGTTAGCTTTGAAAGTGTCAGTTTCAATAAACCCCTAGGGTTTAGGCTACAATAGAGGGTTTTGTGGTTTACCTATTGTACGGTGGTATAACTGAGATCAAATTGTGTATTTTGAAATTTTGACACCTTAAAATTTCTGCCCAAAGATTTGGTAAGGTTTGGATAAGTTTAGAGTATAGACCCTTTGTTCAACTGGATCGATCCCTTAAGGGTCCAAAGGGAAAAATGGCTGCAAACTTTAGCATGAGGTTACTCGAACACCGTGATGCTTAGAAACATTTCGTCTAATCATATGGGATCGTGTTGGGCCCCTCTAAAATAACCTCTCTCATTTTTTGCTATCTCAGAATGGTTTTCTTGTGGTGTCTAGTTTTCAGTTGATGGAAAAAGTGTCAAATGCAAGCAGCGGAAAGTTGCAAGGTGGTGCAACTTTCGTTATGCAACTCGTGTGACCAAATGGACTATTCCAACGCATCCGAATAGGAATTTTTATGCTAGGAATGGTCCTCTTTTCCACCCAAACACGCGGAATCACTCTGAGCTACGTTCAACCAGATTGATCTCTTAAGGGTCCAAAGGGCAAAATGGCTGCAAACTTCAGCATGAGGTTACTTAGACACCGTGATGCTTAGAAAATTATCGTCTGATCCTATGAGATCATGTTGGACCCCTCTACAATAACCTCTCTCGGTTTGTGTTATATTGGAGTGGTTTTCTCATGGTGTCCAGTTTTCAATTGATGGAAAAAGTGTCAAATGGAACAATGGAAAGTTGCAAAGTGGTACAACTTTCATTCTACAACTCATGTGACCAAACGGACTATTCCAACGCATTCGAATAGAAATTTTTACACTATGCATGGTCCTCTTTCACACCCAAACATGCAGAATTGCTCTGAGCTACGTTCAACCAGATTGATCTCTTAAGGGTCTAAAGGGCAAAATAGATGCAAACTTTAGCATGAGGTTACTAAGACACTGTGATGCTTAGAAACTTCTCGTCTGATCCTATGGGATCATGTTGGGCCCCTCTATAATAACCTCTCTTTGTTTTCATTATCTCAGAGTGATTTTTCTGTGGTGTCTAGTTTTCAATTGATGAAAAAAGTGTCAAATGGAAGTAGTGGAAAGTTGCAAAGTGGTGCAACTTTTGTTTTGCAACTCATGTGACCAAATGGATTGTTCCAATGTATTTATGCTAGACATGGTCCTCTTTCACACCCAAACACGTAGAATCGCTCTAAGCTACGTTCAACCGGATCGATCCCTTAAGGGTCCAAAGGGCAAAATGGTTGCAAACTTCAGCATGAGGTTACTTAGACATCGTGATGTTTAGAAACTTCTTGTCTCATCCCATGGAATTATGTTGGGCCCCTCTACAATAACCTCTCTCAGTTTTGGTTATCTCAAAGTGGTTTTCCCGTGGTGTTCATTTTTTCAATTGATGGAAAAAGTGTCAAATGGAAGCAGTGGAAAGTTGCAAAGTGGTGCAACTTTCATTCTGCAATTTGTGTGACCAAACAGACTATTCTAACACGTCTGAATAGGATTTTTATGCTAGGCATGGTCCTCTTTTGCACCCAAACACGTGGAATCACTCTGAGCTACGTTCAACTGGATCAATTCCTTAAGGGTCCAAAGGGAAAAATGGCTACAAACTTCAGCATGAGGTTACTCGGATACCGTGATGCTTAGAAACTTCTTGTCTAATCCCATGGAATCATATTGGGCACCTCTACAATAAATTCTCTCAGTTTTTGTTATCTCGGAGTGGTTTTCCCATGGTGTCCAGTTTTCAGTTGATGGAAAAAGTGTCAAATGGAAGCAGTGGAAAGTTGCAAAGTGGTGCAACTTTTGTTTTGCAAATCGTGTGACCAAACGGATTGTTCCAATGCATCTGAATAGGTATGTTCACACTAGGCATGGTCCTCTTTCTCACCCAAACATGCAAAATCGCTCTGAGCTATGTTCAATTGGATCTATCCCTTAAGGCTTTGATTGTAGTATGTTGAAATAGGTCATTCCACCTAGTGTTCAGATTGTTTCTTGGTGATATGGGCCTAATGTAAGTAGGGTAGGGAGTAGGAATAAGAAAATACCATTATTAAGGGAATTGGAAGAGATTACTAATGCTGCCCCTATTGAAAATTCAAAATTGAGGCCCCTTAAAAGCAAGGTTAGAAGAGGTGAAAAGAAGAAATTTCTTGAAAATAAGTTAGAATAGGTTGGAAATAGGGTGAGATTGTGGAGTTTGATGTGTTCAAAAGGTCTATAAGGACAGGGGAGGTCAAAATTATGTTATGGCATGACATGCCCTAGTTGGGAAAACATGGGTTTTGAATGAAAAGGAGAGGTTTGAGGGAGTAAATGTGGGTAAAGTCAAGGGGAAACATAATTTGGTGGTCAATTAAGTTTGTGTGGGAAAAATGAAGAGTGTTGGAATAGGTTTTGAGGTTCAGGTTTGGAGGTTCGGTTCACCGGTTTGGCCAAAATATTTTGGAGGGGGAGTCAGTTCATTTTGGGTTCGTTGGTACAAAAAATATGTAAAAACAAAATATATATCTATGCAACCTAGAAGCGTGAATTAGGATTAGAATATCACATATCATCATATAAACAACAAAACCACCATAAACTTGAATGTCATTTAAAACAGAAAAATTTCCAAAAAAAATGTGTTTATAACCTACAAAAAAATGTGAATAAAATCATGTTGATTTTCGCGTGAAAAAAAACCATGAGACCATAGCTTGTTGCTTACTATTATGCTTTGACAAATTTTTTCCAAGCATCCATAGCTTGTTCGAAAGTAATTTTTTTAGGCTTTTACCCATAGCAGCAAGGCAGTGAATTGTTTGATAAAATGCTTCGGTAGACAT
Organism: Sequoia sempervirens; assembly: GCA_007258455.2. Lineage (NCBI taxonomy): Eukaryota > Viridiplantae > Streptophyta > Pinopsida > Cupressales > Cupressaceae > Sequoia > Sequoia sempervirens. Next base: position 67,924 of record VDFB02326185.1, on the reverse strand, counting down.
GTATGAAAAATTTGGTAGGATAGACAAGGTAGTCAACTATTTGAAAAAATGCCTCAAAGAAATGTGGTTTCATGGTGATGGAATGGCATGAAAAATTCCATGACAAGCAAATTGCTATGGATTGTCATGGCATTCCATCACCATTGAGACCACATTTCTTTGAGGATTTTTTTCAAACAGTTCGATGCCTTGTCTATGTTTTGCTTATTATTATGCTTTGATATATTTTTTCCAAGCATCCATAGCTTGTTTGGAAGCACCTATTTTAGGCTTTTAGCCATAGCAACAAGGAGGTGAACTGTTTGATAAAATGCTTTGGTAAACATGTATGAAAAATGTGGTAGCATAGACAAGGAAGTGAACTGTTTGAAAAAATGCTTCAAAGAAATGTGGTGTCATGGTGATGGAATGCCATGTGACAATCCATAGCAATTTGCTTGTCATGGCATTCCATCACCATGAGACCACATTTCTTTGAGGAATTTTTTCAAACAGCTCATTTCCTTGTCTATGCTATTGCTTACTATTATGCTATGATAGATTTTTCCAAGCATCCATAGCTTGTTTGAAAGCACTTGTTTTAGGCTTTTAGCCATAGTAGCAAGGCAATGAACTATTTGATAAAATGCTTTGATAGACATGTATGAAAAATGTGTTAGCATAGACAAGGAAGTGAACTCTTTGAAAAATGCCTCAAAGAAATGAGTGCATGGTGATGGAATTCCATGACAATCAAAACTTTTGATTTTCATGGATTCCATCACCATGAGACCTCATTTCTTTGAGGCATTTTTTCAAGAATTCACTGCCTTGTCTATGATATTACTTACTATTATGCTTTTGATAGATTTTTTCCAAGCATCCATAGCTTGTTCGAAAGCACTTGTTTTAGGCTTTCAGCCATAGCAACAAGGCAACACTTGAACTATTTGACAAAATGCTTTGGTAGACATGTATGAAAAATGTGGTAGTATAGACAAGGCAGTGAACTATTTGAAAAAATGCCTCAAAGAAATGTGGTCTCATAGAATGTCATGACAACCAAATGCAATTGGCAGCTGCTCCTAGTTATTAGTTATGCAATGTGAAGTAATTGCATAACTGCTTAAGTTGTCTTTGTAAAAACTATATTGTAATTGAAATTTTGTCATCTATCAGTATCTAGTTATTAGTTATGCAATGTGAAGCAATGCTTTGAGTTTGAAAGATGTGCAATACAATGTAATCAACGATATAAATATAAACTACAAAATCTATTTTTACAATTTATTAGTTAAACTCTTTATTTTATTTTCTCTCTATATCTCTATGCTATGGAAATGCCTTTATATTTTTAAAACAAGTTTTTATCTTTTGTTCTACTTTTTTCTTACCTTTTTTTTTTTAAATATGATTTTTTTCTGATTTTTTCTAGTCTTTTTCCCAATTTTTTCAAAAAATCTTATACTTTTGGTTTGCCGATTTTTTCCCCAAAATATTTTTTCTGCTGTGGTATAAACACATATGTTTTTGTAATATCAACGATACTTTTTGAAACTTCCATGCATTGCTAATCTAAAAGGAAAAGTCTTTTGCCTAATCTGTATGTAGCCATGCTTTTGACATTGTCAAAAAGAGCAAAACTTCCCGAATGATGCAAAGGCATGGCCAAGCATTTCTAACTCTTTGCATGAGAGAAGAGAGATGTTGGAGAGTACATCAATTCAATGAGAAAAAAAGTGTAATGTGTTTTAGTTTGTAGTATTCCTTTGTTTCTCTACAGATGTGTCATAAATTCTTAGTTCAAATATGGACACCAAATATCGATAAAAAAGATTTATATTAACCAAATAGTCATGTACGCATACATCAATATATGTCGATATAAGTATAAAATATAGTTACAAAATAGCCATATAGGCTTATGAGAATGCCATATAGGCATACAATGTCAAATATATCCAATACAAAATATGTGCAAAATTGCCATGTCTAGGCATACAACAAAGGGCTCTGGAATGAAAATTCATTTCTCTCCATGCTTTGGAAATAAATTATTTCCCTTTGTTTGGAAATCTGATGGCGATAAGTCTGTCACTTATTTCTACTTTGCTCAAGGAGTGTTCCTGCTGCTCCTCCTAGAGTTTAGCTCCTAGTGAAGTTTTAACTGTTAGAATAAGAAGTAAATACATTAATATATAGAAATTACATTATAAAAAATGATATATTTAACAAAATAATCACTTACAGCCATCTCGCGATTACTCTCCACAATGGAAATATTTGCATGTCGATGTTGAGGTGTGCTCAAGCCTTGTATGAACCATCCAAATAGGAATTAAACTATGAATCAATAATGGTTTGATTTTTCACTAGAACTAACATCTATAACAACGAATGTAAATTAAAATTTAGTAATTTTCCTCATACCTCCCCTATTAAAGCCATCGAGGATTGTATAGCAGATGAAACACTGATATCCATTGCCCTCGTAACATTTGGAGGTGTTTCCACAACCAAAATCTAAAAATAAAACAACAAATTATTCAATCACAAAAAAGTTACAATAGCGATCCACGTCACATAACTTATAATGTATGAGATCTAATGAACAAAATTTTGAGTACAAGTATTAAACTATATATTTCTTATTATCATGCTTACTATTTTCCCTATCCATATCTTGTTCGAAAGGACGTGTTTTTAGGCTTTTACCCATAGCAGCAAGTCGTTGAACCATTTGATTAAATGCTTTCTTAGACATGTATGATAACTATAGTGGCATAGAGAAGGCAGTGAATTGTTTGAAAAAATGCCTCAAAAGAAATAGGGTCTCATGGTGATGGCATGCCATTACAAACAAATGCATGTCATGGCATTCCATCACCATAAGACTGCATTTCTTCTAGGCATTTTTTCAAAAATTTCATTTCCTTCTCTATGGTATTATTGCTTACTATTATGCTTTGATAGATATTTTTCCAAGCATCCATATAGTTTGTTGGAAAGCAGGTCTATTTTAAGCTTTTAGCCATAGCAGCAACTGCAAGGAAGTGAGTAGTTTGATAAAATACTTTGGTGAACATATATGAAAAATGTGGTATCATAGGAAAGGTGGTGAGAATTTTGAAGAAATGCCTCAAAGAAATGTGGTCTCATGTGGTGATGGAATGGAATTCCATCACCATGAGACTGCATTTCTTTGAGGCATTTTTTCAAACTACTAACTCGTGTAGGAGCACCTAGGTTAAGTTAGTCTCCTCTCATAGGAAAATTTTTGTCTAGATTGAATGCCCATTTGTAAATTCATGTAAATGTCATATAAAGACCTACTTCATTGTATTTAAGGTCCTTAGGTGGTCACAAAAAAAAAAGATTTCCAAATGTTGCTAAAGATGGGAAAAATTGTAAAAAGGAAAAGAAGCATGGAATATTAAAAGTCACAAGAAAATTTAGGTAGTTTCACTCGATGAGGGAGATTCAAAAGGAAGATAACTGATTGGGAATATATATAAAAGCATGTAAAAGGTAGGCAGAATAATAGATTTTGTATGAACTCGAATCATTTTCAATAAATAAAGTTCCTTGTTCCTGTTTTCACTGTGTTTCATTCTTGAATTCAGTTCGTGCACGGGCTATATATTTTTTTGTTCACTTTATGTAGGGTGTTAACAATCATCTAGTGACATTTTGAAGAGTTACCATCAAATTTAAAATCCAAGGTTTTTGTGGTCTATCAGATTAACCAGACAAGGGTTTTGAGGGTCATTTAAGGCTTGAATTCACCATCCCACCAATGTAGATTTAGGAGATTGGTGGGATGGAATGTATAGAAGGTTTTTAGAATTTTTTAAGCAATTTGTGAGTGTACAGGAATAAGGAAATCAAGAAATCTCTGATTGGCTGCTAAATCATACAGGAAATACAAAGTTTCCTTCATGGAAAGCATGGTTTTAGGGTGGTGTTCAATGCAAAATCATGCATGAAGTTGGGTGGTGAGTTTCTAAAGCTTATGCAGGCTATTTCGATGGTGTTTATGGTGGTGGTAGGAGTATTTAAGGTTTGTAAGTACCTTATGCAATAAACCCTCCTTTGTAGGGCTTGATTTGTGCATAGAATAGGGGTTTTTTCGAACGGTGATTTATGGAGCCTTTCTATCACTAAAAATGTTTGATTCTTCAGTTTTGTGACATGATGAATGATTTTTTTCAGTCCTTTGGTATTTTGGTGATAAACTATGAGCACTTTATTTGTAATTTAGGCCTAAATTAGTAGCCCTTTCCAACGAACAATTCAAGAATCTAGTAATTTCTTTATGACAAGCTACTGAGAACTTTTGATATGTTATGATGTGTTAAAAAATGCTCTTGAATGTACATTGGGAATGTGGATATACAAATTGAATGGAAAGGAATCACCCAATTAAGGGATATGTGACCTACAAGTAAAATGGTGGTAAGACTGTAAAAGTGTGTAATTCTATAAATACAGAGATTTAAATGTTTATTTTGGCATAGAACCATCAATGTGAGGATATGAAAGGTGTGTGAATGGCTTGGTGAAGGCCTTGAGGCCAAACATGATGATTTGATATGTTGTAGCAATATGTCCCTAGGTGGAAATGGTAATTTGACTACATAAGAACTTATGAATTTGATAAATCAGTATTATGTGGATATGAACTAGGTTTGTTTCAGTCAAAAACATGATGTGAGTAATGTCTTGGAAGTCAGATGAACTGATTGAGGTGTAAATGGTTGATTGTAGTATCTTGGTCTTGAGGAACTAGTTGGTAAAAGTGAAAATTTGGTGAGTTGTTTAAGGAATTGAAAGATTCAAAGCTCTTTATCAAGTTTTTTCTTTGAATTTAGATAAATTGATGATGCCAAAGGTGTGTTAGGATCTGATGGATATAGGTTGTAACATGAAAGATTGGTTTTTGGTTATTTTTCCTAGGTAAAGCAAATTGAGTGGAAGGGTACCTTGGTGAATGATGAAAGAGTGGATTGTTTAGTGACTCTAATTAGGTTTCTTATGCATAGATCAATCATTTTTGTTGATAAGTAGATGTTTGAAGCTTGAGGATGATAAGAAGAAGTATTGAAATAAGTTGGTTGGTTGTTGCCTTGTGGTTTGCAAATGAAACAATGTGATTTTTGATGAAAAGAGAAAGAAATTTTAGTTGTTTATTCAATTTGATCTTCTCTTGATTCAATTGGGTCAGATGTTGGTGCAGGAGCACCTAGGTCATCAAATACTTTTCAATTTTGAAAAAGGGATGAGTGTTCAAATTTGTATTGATTCAATCACAAAAGGTCGTGGAAAAATTATGTAAAGCATGTTCAAGGTCATATGAGGTCTTATTTGAATGTATTTAAGGTTATGGGTAATTTCTAGGTGGTCAAAGTGGGAAAATGCAAACAATGCAATAATGTAATATTGTTAAAAGTTTTTAAATTGACAAAAACAAGGAAATTAGGCATATTAAGGGTTAAAAGGGGTAGTTTCAACCGATGGAAAGACAGTTATGGAAAAGGAAATATCTTTAAAAGGCATGTAAAGGTGAGAAAAAGCAGAAGTTTGTGTTCTTGTACAATTAGATTTTGAAATAAAAATTTCCTGTTTCTGAGTTTGCAGCATTACTCCATTGTTTTGTTTTCTTGTGTTGGTAATTTAGGAACACCCAAAGTTAAATTATAGTGTGAATAAATGTAAAGAGGATTTAGTTTCCAATTTCAAGAGTTGGAAGGTTATTTTTAGGAAACAAAAGAATAAAAGGCAGTTTTCAGTGCCCGACAGAGTCCTTTTAGAAGCAAGTTTGAGAGTCCTATAGGGTTTTTCTTCACTACTCCACCAATGTAGGTCAAGTAAATTGGTGTAGTTTAATGTTAGGATTTTTTTCATGTTTTGATGATTGTAAGTGCAGGGAAAAGCAAGAATACCATGGTGGAGTTGTTGCTACACTAGAAAATAGAGGATTTTCCTACACAAAGTGATGCTACAGTCATGGGGCATGAATAAATAAAGCTTGCAGAGGCTTGGAAATGATGTAGAAGGTCTTGGAAGACATAAAAAATCATGTTCTAGGTGGTGGCCAGAGAAATAGAGGTTTGCAAGAGTATTTTTCACAAAACCCTCCTTGATTTGTGCTTTTACACCCTATAAACGAGGGTTTATTAGATCAGAACATTTTCATGGTTTCCAATCCCTATAAATGGTGAAATATTGAGTTATAAGACATGCTTGAAGAATATTTTGAGGTTTTGAGTGATCTGGAATGGTTTTGAAGGGGTCTCCTTTGTAAAACAGGCCTAATCTACTAGCCTTTCTTTAGAGGACAGTCTGAAATCTGATGATTTTCTTTATGTCAACATCTAAGAACTTTGATATGTCATGATGTGTTGGAAATTGTTTCTAAATGTGCATTGAGTTTTTTAATAAGCTTTGAGATAGGAATGTAACTACCTGATTCAATGGTTGACAAACCTACTAGAGGAATATGATATTGTCTGATCAAAACAAAGATGTTTGTTTAAACAGTGGAAAGCATGATATTGAGTGCTTGGTTACTATCAAACTAATGATATGATTGATGTTACTAAATTTGGTTAAGGTGTATAAGACGGGTTTGGTGACTTTGATGGTTGGATGGGTGAGTATTATGAAGCCTTTTGAGCAAATTGGTGATTAACCACAAGATGATAATCAAGATTTTGTTGTAGTAGGAGTTTGTAACCTGTAAATAGACTATTGCAGTCAAAATATGGTGAGTACAGTGCTTGATAATGGATTGATAATAGTGAGGTATGGTTTAGTTGATTTTTTTCCTTGGTGAATAAATGAAAGGATGATTTGCTCAAGTGTCAATAATCAGGTTTATGTTGTTTTTATGGTGGTTGAGAATGATGTGAATCTAATTGATTAAGTCAAAGTTTTCTAATATGGTTTTTTCTTTGAATGATTCAATTGGAATACTGATTAGTGGAATGATGAATGATGGCCTATGGAATGGCTAAGAGAATTTGAGTGGATTTTGGTTGAATGAAAAGTAGATTTCTGATGAAATTATATTTGATCTTCTCCTAATTCTATTTGGGATTGAAATCACTTGAAGAAATGATGTTGATGGTTTTTGTTGGATGCTCTGCATCAGATGTACCCTGATGATTGATTGTTTTGATATGATGCTCTGCATCACTAACTGCCTTGTCTATGTTATTGCTTACTATTATGGTTTCATATATTTTTTCCAAGCATCCATAGTTTTTTGTGCTGGTGCACCTTTGCAATCACATGCCTCCATGTGAAGTAATTGCATCGTGCTACTTATGTTGACTTTCTAAACAACTATATTGTACAGTTGAAATTTTATCATCTATCAATATCTAGTTATTAGTTATGAAATTTGAAGTAATGCTTTGAGTTTGAATGATGTGTAATGCAACGTAACCAACAATATGAATATAATTTCTACACAAATCTATTAAGTAGAATTCATTAGTTAAGTTCTCTTTATTCTATTACCTCCATGTACGTTTGAGTAAATCCACTGGCACTAGGTGTTTTCTTGAAACCTCCAATATTAGCCTATTCAACATTCAAAATCACATATTAAAATACCATTCATAAAACAATGCTATTAACATGTAATAAATTTTTAATTGTTTACTAGTTGCATACCCCACTGATAGGTGTACTGCAGAAATAAGTAGGTGCAAGACCGATGTATCTAGTCTCAACATTGTGACCTTGCAATTTTATTAAAATAATAAAACTAAATTAGTTAATCTTGCATTTCAGAATCGAAATTTAATAAATTAAATTCAATGAACATGTTGACTTTTACCTGACTGTCAATTCCATATGCATGATGCAAAATTTTAGTCATCCTCTCCATCCCCATAGATGCATACGGATCCTGCATAGCAGCATACGGATCCTACATAGCAACCTCCTAAGTGCCAGTGGGGTCATATGAACAAGTCGCCCCGCAAGATTGACACACATGGGTTCGAAGGCCACCACTTGAAGACTCCCCTGGATGGCATTGTACAATAGGGCTAATATGATGGATGACACTTCGGTTCAAAGTGTTGATCGCCTGCAATGTCTCTACGTCAGCACTCTCCTTCGCAACGACAGGCATAACAATGTGCTCACAAGGTGGCCTAGCGAGAGGTTGTCTCCCTTGCCGCACAGGATCCAGCTATGCACCGGGCCTATCCTGAGCCGACCCCCCACCTCTCCCTTGGAACTCCCTCATATCAAAATAATTTGGTATTTGGTTCAATATGAACTCACTATATAGTTTCCTAAGAAAATATTGGGGGACTTCACAATTGTTGCACGGTGGTTAATCAAAGACCAAGAACCACCTATCATAAAAATGGTTCTTAATCTCTTGGTGGTGGCACCAATGAATAGGAAACATCTTCGCATTGAGGCTAAGATTTTGATGTGTTCTAGAGTCAGTGAATAAAGAGCACAAATCACCTTTAGTAATTTTTAAATCTTTTACTTGTTTATATGATAGTTTATCTGCATAATATGCCCTAGCTACCTACCTCCTATCTTGCCATCCAGTTATTTGTTGGATAATTGAATCTACATTTCTTAACATAGATCTTTCATTGAATTTGCTAGGGTCATTCTTTCTGTGGTTGAAGCATTTGGTTCACTCGACCTACTAATAAAATCCTCAATTTGTTTTTTGTTGTTCTCAATTTCACTCCTCAAATTTTGTTAAGTGTCAGGAGGGTGTTGAGTGATTGGTGGGGGAGGTTGATTTTGTTGAGGATTTTCCTATTCTTCTTGTTGAGAATTTTGAGGATTTGCAGAATCATTTGCATCTCCTACAAATTAAAAAAAAACAATCAAATCTAACCTAAAACAAACAAAATCAACTTGAAACTAAGAAATTCAAAACAAATAGCAAACAATACTTACCTCCTGCACCTCTTCGTCGTCGTGGCGCCATCTTTGCAAAGAAAAAGCAACTATTGTTGATGAATTTTGTAGAATGCCTCCTCCTAGAACGCGATCAGAAAAATGAGGGTTTTTGGCCACGGGCGGAGCAAAAAAGCAGACAACAGAAAATGAATCACTTTCACCTTTTTTTTTCTTTTAAAATGGCATAACACGAGCGCATTATAACTTGCTTGTGTTATGTCATTTTCAATTTTTTTTGGAATTGGCCACAAAAGTGTAACCCAACTTCATGCACCCACCTAGTGATTTTGTTGCAAATCATTTGAATGCTTTTAATTTCATTCTAAGTCAATTAGCGTCTATAGATGTAAAGCTAGAAGATGAAGATAAATGCATTATGTTACTTTGTTCTTTACCAGAATCTTGGGAAAATCTAATTCTTGCTATCAGTGGTAGTGGTGCAGATTCGGAGATGGACAATATAATTCCTACTCTCCTATTAGAGGAGATGAGGAGGAAGTGTAAAATAGAAATCCAAGATGCCTTGTTTGTAAAAGGTAGGCCTAATAAAAAGGAACCTAAGGGAGACAAGGAAGGAAAGGGTAAGTCTGAAGGACAGAGTAAGGTAAAGTGTTGGAACTATGAGAAACTGGGACATGTGAAGAAGGATTGTAAGAACAAGAAAAAGAGTCATGTTTCTTCTACAGAGGAATCCTCAGATGACGGTAATCATGTATTGATCATTTCATGTAAAAATGTTAGTGATGACTCTTTCCTTGATGTTAAAGAGTGATCTCCATGAAGAGGATGGTAGTCATGATGCCATGTGTAGCTCGTACCATGGTTTAGTGGGAGTTGTTGGCAATGACATTGATGCATCATTGGTAAGGTTATCTTCATGTTATTGGGGCTATGTTTTTTCTTGGTTTAAAGTGGTTGCTATTATGTCATGGTTACTCTTGATATGTGTTTAGAGTTTGGCACGGTACTTGTTCTCTTGAGACTAGGATTTTTATGTATGTTATGATGCATGTGATCTCCTTGGAGGAGATGGTTAGATCATGTTGTCATGTTTATGTTCCTGATTCATGGTTGGAGCTTTGACATTGATCTTGTGTAGTTCTCTTATGTATTGGGTACATTAATCATTTGCTTGATTACTTCATGATAGTGCTATGTTGCATTTGGAGTTTGGCATGGATTGGTTGGTTACAGGTCCCCATGGATACTTGGAGAAATAGATGAGGCTTGAGTTCTCTTATGGTAAGAGATATATGTTGGAATAGTTACTTGTAAGAAAATCTTTTTCAATAGTAAAGAACGAGAATCCTACACCTTGGTTGGATGTGAGTTCAACACACTCAGTGGTTTCACATGCCTCTAAAGAGGCAGTTTGGTTATAGAGACTTGGAAAAGGTATTGGTTTTAATTGCAAGTTAAAAATGAATGTGATAGTCAGAGTGCTATTTTCTTAGCCAAAAATTCTATGTATCATGCTTGTACTAAGCATGTTGATGTTTAGTATCACTTTGTGTGAGAAATGGTTGAGAGTGGGAAGGGACTAATTGAGAAAGTTGACACTTTGATTAATGTTGTAGATTATCTTACAAAACTAGTTCCTACAGATAAGTTCTCTTGGTTTTGAGTATTAGTCATTTGTTTGGAGCTTCATGATTATGGGGTTGCATTTGAAGTTGGAATGGATTGATTAGTTGGTGCAAGAAGGCCATTGGCCTTGAGTCCTGTACTTGATTTATAATAATGGTTCCTTGTTTAGAATAATTGCAATGTATAATGTCAAGTGGGAGAATGTTGGGAATAGGATGTCATTTAATTGCAATCCTAAATGTTATTTCATGTATCTCCTAAATCCTTGGAAAGTGTTCCCCAATACTAGGATTAGAAAGAGATTAAATTCAAATAAAATGAACATGTAAATTGACATTTGTAATTAATTTTAAATGATAGGAACATGTGGGGATGCCCAATAAGAGCTCCTACAAAATAGGAGCACATGGGGCACCCACATGGAAGGTAGAACTCACCTTGAGTTAAGTTAACTATTTGGAGAAAGATAACACTTCAATAATGCATGTAAAGATCCTAGAAGTTAGGAATTGATGTTTACATGCATGGAGCTCATTTCAATTCAGTTCAATTTGGTTTAGTTCATTTAAGTATCAGTTCAGTTCAATTTAGTTTAGTTCAGTTTAGTTCAATTATGGTTCAGTTATCTTCAGTTGCATGTAGTTAGTTCCAGTTGAATGCTAGTTGACTTTAGTTGACTTGAAATGCATGACTAATGACTTGACTTGCATGACAGATAACATGTGATACATTTAGTTAAGTGGGGATGATCAATCATGCATGATATTTGCATGAATGGTGGAGAGATATATTTTAGTTAATAGAGATTGACCTGGACCCACCTTGGGCACCCAAGTTGGAATCTTGGAGTTAACACTTAAATTGCATGATAAGATATTTTATAAGGCTGAGTTAAGTGGGACCATTCTTGGGTGCCAACTTTGAGGAGAAGCTTACAAGATATCTTCAGAATCAACATTGAGTTATGACTTCAGTTTTGGAAGCCCAAATTGATGGACTTGGTTTGACATTGTTTTTCATAGAAGAACTTTACCTACAAAGAATAGGTGTAGGTTTTGTGAGATAACCTTTTTGCTTTGTAATTGATAACTCTTTGGAGTTTTTAAGGCTCATTATTGTCTATAAATTGCAGCAAGTTGAAGAGAGTTTGATCAAATTTTATTGCAATTTGTGAAGAAGAATTGTTCAAGGAAAAAGAAGCATCTCAAGCAAGGATTGATAAAGAATTATTGTAATCTTGTTCTAAGGTTAAATAATACAAGCATTATTGATTCTCGTGGTGGAGTTTTTTCCCGAAATGTTTTCTTCGTTGTATATGTTGTGTCACTTCTATCTTATGGTCTTATTCTTCTACAATCTTCTATCTACTTCTATAAATGGTAAAATGAATCTAAACAAATAATCATCCACAAATAAATTGTAGCAAAGAACACTTAATTAGATCTACAATCTCATATTTTTATAGGTTTTAAAGCTTCAAAATTACCTCCATTTTCAACAATTAGGAGGGGGCCCCAAAAACTTACCCACCAACAATTACTCCATAGACTGGAAACCCTTCTTAATGATGCAATATGACACAAAAATAGAATACTCACCAAACGTAGGATTGGCAAAGAAATCCACCAGAGGAGAAGAGCTCTTATCCTTAGACTTCGATCCAAAAAGTTTAGACCAAATCCTCCCTTCCAAAGAACCATCGTCAACTTTTCGACCAACTCTGCCAACTCCAAAAATGAGAGCATTGAGAGCCACAAAAAGAGACCCCACCTTACCAAGGGAAGTACCATCAGGAACCAGACTGCCAGAGATAGGAGGCACTTTTGAGTTATCTGACGGAAAGGACCCACAAGTAGCCTCATCTATCAGAAAATCATCCGACACCCCCTTTACATCAACCAAACCACTGCCATTAACAACAGCCTTAGGAATAGGACTTCCCACCTTCAAAATTTTTGAAAAAACCTTACCTGCAGCTCCACCCACAGCTCCACCTATAACAGCTCTGCATGACAACAACTAGACATTATCTTTAATTAATGTTAATATTGTTTGTAATATATTAATTCTCTTTTTTATTAATGTTAATATTGTTTGTAACATATTAATTATCTTTTTTAGATACATATCTTATTAATATTTCAATTCTCATAAATTAAAATTTTGACTTTTTTAATTTAATCATTTATTAACTTAAAAAATTTATTATTTATTATTAATTTTTTAAAATTATTGTCTATTAATATTTGAATTTTGATATATTTTGACTTTGCATTTAGTTTATTCTATTTTTATTTTTTATTTATATTTAATTTTGAAATTTATTTTTATTATTTTTGTCTTTTTATAAAATTACAAATAATAATTAAAAAATATTAAAATTAATTTAATTTATAATTATTTATCTTATTAAATTTTAATTGTTGTATAATAATTCTATTTTGAATTTTTATTTTTATTTATATAATAAAATGAATTTCAAACTTAAAATCCAAATTAAAAGTTATAGTGTGTGCGAGAGAGAAGATAGCTTTTGATTAGTCATTTCATGCCAACAATCCAAGGATAACACATGTCCCTAGGGATTTACGCTTAGGGTAGCCTCTCATTTGGTTAAGGATATGATAATTCACCTTTATAACCTCTTTAGTGTACCCATTGCACACTTAAGGAGGAAAATAGATAGAGAGAGAAAGAGAGAGAAGGGAGAGGGAGATGGAGATAAGATATAGAGGCAAATAGAGAAAAAAGAAAAAGAAAAGAAGAGAGAAAGAGAGTGGGAGAAAATGAGACAAAGGAGGAGAGATGCAAATAGACAAAGAGAGAGATAAAGATAGTTAGATAGAGAGAAAAAAAGATAGAAATGGAAGGATAGAGAGAGGGAGAGGGAGATACAAAATGAGAGAAGAGAGAAAAAAGATAGTGATAAAGATATAGATATAGAGAGAAAGAGAAATAGAGAGATAGAGAGGGAGACAAAGAGATATAGAGAGATAAAAAGAGAGATAATGATATGGATATATAGGTAGATATATAGAGGAATAAATAAAGAGAGACAAATAGAGAGAGATATGAAGAGAGATAAAGAAAGAGAAAGAGGAAAAGAGAGAAGAGGAGAGACATATATAGGTATAGTCACATAGATAGGGAGATAGAGAGATAGTGAAATAAAGAAAAATAGGAGAAAAAAATATAGAGAGAGTGGTAGAGAGATAAAGAGGGAAAGGGGAGAGAGGAGAGAGATAAATAGGGATAGAAAAAGAGAGTAAGGGAGAGATATTAGAGAGAGGAAAATAGAGAAACATATATAGAGGTAGAGAGAAGGGGAGAAAAATATAGATAGAAATAGGGTAGAGAGAGGAAGAGAGAGATCAAGAGATAATGAGAAACATAGAGATAGAGATATAAAGATATCTCTCTCTTTCTCTTCCTATATCTCTATATATATCTCATTTTTACCTCTTGAGCTCTCTATATATCTCCCTCTCTCTACCTCTCTCTATATATAACTTCCAATATATTTCTATCCCTCCATAGATATCCCTCTCTTTGTCTCCCCCTCTTTATATCTCTATTTCTCTCTCCCTCTCCCTCCATATCCATCCCCATCTCTATGTCTATATTCCTTTCTATCTCTCCCCTTATCTCTATCTCCTTACCTCTCCATGCATCTCTCTCTCTCTCTCTCTCTCTCTCTCTCTCTCTCTCTCTCTCTCTCTCTCTCTCTCTCTCTCTCTCTCTCTCTCTCTCTCTTTCCCATATATCTTTCCTAATGTATATCTCTCTATATCTCCCTCTCTCTCTCCCCCTATCAATATCTCTTTCTATATCTCTCTACTTCTCTATCCTCTCTCTATTTGTATCCCTTTCTATCTCTCCCCTATATATATATCCCTCTCCATCTCTATCTCAATATCTCTCTCTCATAGACACACTTCCCTATATTTATCTCTATATATTTCTCTCACACACACTCCCTATTTTTCCCTCCCTACATCTTCCTCTCTCTCCCTCTATCTCTCTCTCCCACTCTATCTCTATTACTTATCTCTATCATCTCCTTTATCTCTCACTCTCTCACTCGCTATATCCCTCTCTACCTCTCTCTATATATCACTTCCTATATCTTTATCTCACTCTCTCCAACTCCCCCTCTTTCATTGTCCCCCTCTTTTTGTCTATATTTATCCCTCTCCCTCTGTATCTCTCCTTCCATCTCTCCCTCTATATATTTATCTCTTTGTCTTTGTCTTTGACTCTTTGTATCCCATCCCCTTTATCTTTCCCAAGTTGTATCTATCTCTCCATATCTCCTTTCTATCCCTATCTCTCCCTCTTTCTATCTATGTATCTCCCTCTCTCCCCCCTCTCCCTATCACTCCCTCTTTCTATATCTTTATACTTCTCTCTCCTATCTCCTCTATTTTTCTCCTTCCTCTTCCCCCCTCTCTATATATTTATACATAACTATCACCCTCCCTATCTCTCTCTCTCTCTTATGCATACACATGTACACACACTCCTTGTTTCTCCCTCTCTATCTCTACCTCTATCTCTATATCTATCTATTTACCTCTCTATCTCTATCTCTGCATATTTCTTCTTTCATAACTCCCTCTATCTCTATCTTATTATCTCTCCACATCTCTCTACCCCTATATCTTTCCATCTCTACCTCATATATATATCACTCGGGCCTATATCTTTGTTATTCTATCTTTCCCTCTCTCAATCTCTCACTCTCTCTCCCTTTCTCTCAATCTCTATATATTTACGTCTTCCATATCTATGTATCCCTCTATCCCATCTCTCTCTATTTATCTCCTTCCCCTCTCCATATCCCTCTCCTCCATCTCCATCTCCATCTCCATCTCCATCTCCATCTCCATTTCCATCTCTATCTTTATCTCCTTACCCATTTCTCTCTCTCTCTCTTGCTCTTCCCCCTATATCTCTCCCTCTTTCCATCCCTATGTCTCCCTCTCTCCCTATTTGAAGCATAACATGAACCTATTGGTAATGGAGCTTGATTATCTTCTTGATTTAGACATTTTATTTTAGTTGTGTGTAGATCCTTGTAAGTGAATGCATAATTGATTTGAAGTTGTCAATTTTCCATTGAAATTTGAGACCTTTGTTGCACAAACAACGTCATTTTCTAAATGGACTACCAATTGACCTCATGTATACTTCACAAATGTATGAAAAAAATAGACCAAAATTTTCCCTAATTTACCCTCCACACATCTTCGATGTACCCATTTCACACCAAGGTGTGATTGCTAGTTATTTAATATTGGAGGGAAATGGGAAATAATTAAATAAATAAAAATTATTTAATTATCAAGGAAGAGGCCAAAAAATAATTAAGATAATTATTTAATTATAGTAGAAAAATGATTAATAATTAAATACATAAAAAATTATTTAATTATAGGAAGATAGGGGTTAATTAGTGGCTTAATTAAATAAATAAATTTATTTAATTAATTAGAATAAGAATAAAGGAAATTAATGAATTAAATAAATAATTAAAATTATTTAATTAAAATAGACCAGCCAGACCTATTCTCCAACCTTAGTGTAAGCTTGTTGGTAAATAGATTTGACAATTGAAATACTATGTGACTCACCTAATAGAAAGTGGCAAAGACATTCTAATAGTTGGAAATATTGCTAATGAAATACAATCTTCCATTGGATTTCAGAGGGGTAGCTCCCTTGTATGATCTTATTTGGATTTTTAAATTATATACCTAACAGAATGAAAATAAACTCAAAAAAATGCATTATAAAGATTAAAGACTACACATATGAGCTTCATAATGATTTTATATTCTCAAACAACAACACATTCAAATCAGGATACCAAGAAATGAATTTTTTGAATTTGATTCATCGAAGACTAACTATTCACATTTACAAACAAGATTTAGGATCAAAAAGGTCATCATCAAATTATTTAATAAGAAAATATAAATGATAACACATAGAAAACACCATGAATTCACTTCAAGATGACTTTCTATTACTTTGTAGAATTACACAATTCCAAAAATCCCCTTATGTAAATTTGTGAAAATATCAAAAATTCCCTATACAATAACATAGGACTTGAAGGGGCAACCCTTTGGTGAAATGGTGGGGCTTCTTGCATGTAGAGCTAACAACCAAGGTTCAAACCCCGCGGGGTCACTCTCTATCGCATCAATAATGGAGTTTTCTTACCTTCATGTTAAGGGGAGGCTCCTTGATGAATTGGTGGTCCTTATTGACTATAGTGCCAACAACCAAGGCCCAAACCTTAATATATTTGTAATTTCCATGGTTTGGTGTGGAAGAGAGGAAAAGATTGTCTCTTGTTGGATGGCATAAATTTTGTACCCCGAAGAGAGACGGTGGTTTGGGCATAAGAAGGATAATTTTTTTTAATAAAGCTTTAGTGGAAAAAATGGGCTAGTATCTTCTTGAAGGAGCCAAAGGCTGGGTTCAGATTCTTAGAGAAAAATAACTAGGAAATTAAGATCAAAGCTGCTTCTTGAGGATAGACGATCTTCCCTATGGTTCTATCTTCTGGAATAACTTGATCAAGATCAAAGCAACTCTAAAACAAGGAGTGAAACTAAGAATTGGGAATGGTTAGAGAGAAAAATTATGGGAAGATGCTTGGACAAATTGTGTTCATTTTTCATCAAAAAATAACCTTTAACAAATTAAAATCAGATTGAAAAGAGCTATTGGAAAAAAGGTCACTAATTATATCAATTGGAATGGATATAGGCCTAAATAGATAAATTTTAAAATTTATATGAATAATGTTGTTCTTAGAGGGGGGAGATAGTACAATTGGGAAGTTGGTTTGTGTACTCTCCTGCCAAAAATTGGTGAACTGATATTTTCTCAAGGGATAGGGATGATGAGTGGATATGGATTAAAATTTCATCTAGGAGAATCTCTATCAAATATGTGTATGAAGTTTTAGAATACCCATTGATTCAAAGGGGGGACTTTAACTGGAAAATGGTTTTGAGCAAGAACCTAATTCCTAAAATTACTTTTGGTGGATAGTGGCACATGGCAAGATTTTCACTCTTGATAATCTTAATAAAAAAGGCTTCTACTTGGTTATCAAGTGCTACCTTTAAAATTAAGTTGAAGAAACTATCACACACTTGTTGTTTCAATGTCCCTACTCATAGGAGGTTAGGACTTTCTTTATGTCAAATCTAATACTAGAGTGGGTTTTCCCTTCTTCGGTTAAGATGTTTATAGACGGCTAGAATTTTTGTCCCTATTCACATAACATCATTATTGATTTGTGGAGGAAAGTTCCCTCATTCCTCATTTGGGCATTGTGGAAAGAAAAAAATAATAGAGTTTTAGGGATACTAGAAAGAATAGTAAAGAGCTATGCATATCTATAAGACAATAGATACAAGAAAATATTAACTGCAAATATGTTCCTTCTAAGAAAATGCCTTCCTATAAAGAGCTATGAATCAAGCAACTATGGGGTATCTCGCAAGACATAACTAACATCAAATGTACAAAAAAAATTATTAGGAGTACAATTTGGATACCTCCAGATCTAGGATGGATAAAATGAAATTTTTATGGTTGTTCAAAGGGAAACCCTAGTATGGTAGGAGTAGGAGGAATAATTAGAGGTCATCAAGGTAATTTAGTGGTTGGATACAATAGATTTCTAGGAATAGCAACAAATAATATAGTAGAGGCTAAAGTTGTGTGGGCAGGAATAAATTATATGAAAGACAAAGGTTACACTAAAGTCTTTGTTGAAGGCGATTCCAAGCTAATAACAGACTATTTAAATAATATGGTTGACATGCCTTTAGAATTAAAAGACATTTTCGATGTTTGTAAGAATATGTTGAAAACCTTCCAATAGTTTAAAATTAGCCATGTGTATAGGTAGGGTAGCATGGTTGTTGATGCAATGGAAAATATCTACTTAAGACAATTAGAGTGGGTGTATTGGAATTTTTTCCATTTGCAAAGTTAGATAAAAAAGATTATATTCCAAGAAAAATATGGACTCTTAAATAATCCTATGTGGATAGAAAGAAATTGTTGTTAATGGAGAAATTGTTGAGTTTTCAATTTGTTATGTTAATCATTATCTTTCTCATAATTGTTGTGAGAAATTTGGAGAGTGGAGAGCAAGGGTACTCTAATGATGGAAAGAGTATGAAAAATATTCAAAAGCATAAAAGAAATGAATTTTTAGAAGCCTTTTGTACGATTGAAAAATGGAGATTTAAATATTTTATATAATGGTTTTACCTGCCCAATCCCATCAAAATCTTGCAAGGGATTATCAACATGACATTTCCACATGGGACAACCCCGATAACATAGAGTACAATAAAAAAAAAAAATTATGTTTCTTAATGGTAGGGTTGTTGTCTTTTCCAATAAAAGATGGAATGGAAGATACAAATTATCTGCATGTGAACAACAGGATTTATTTAAAATTATCGCCAGTTGGTTTGAGTCATCACCGTTTCAAATGAAAAGTTCTCAAGTTACCAATAATGCTAAAAATTTTGAACTACCTATGATTTGTCTTAGATGAGAAGGGTCTAAGAGTTGATTATCTACTATTGCGCAAGGACAACCTTACTAGTGAGGAAACTATGAGAGGTACCAAAAGAGAACAAAACCAAGTAAACATGACTCTCTAAGGAAAAATGTGGAGCTTTGGAGCCTTTTTGAACGTGTTGGTTTTACCCCGTACTTTGAAGCTATGGAGGGCTATAGTGAGGAGTTCAACCATAAATTTGTAAATTCCTAGAGGGATAGTGAGGTCAACATGGGTGGGCCCCATTTCACTATAGATACTAAACTAATAGCTAATGCCATGGGTCTCAAATATGAAGGAAAGAAAATCGCCAAGAAGAGTACGGGGAACTACAAGACCTATTTGCAAAGTTAGATAAAAAAATTATATTCAAAGAAAAATATGGACTCATAAATAATCCTATGTGGATAGAAAGAAATTGGTGTTAATGGAGAAATTGTTGAGTTTTCAATTTGTTATGTTAATCATTATCTTGCTCATAATGGTTGTGAGAAATTTGGAGAGTAGAGAGCAAGGGTACTCTAATGATGGAAAGAGTACGAAAAATATTCAAAAGCATAAAAGAAATGAATTTTCAAAAGCCTCGTGTATGATTGAAAAAGGAAGGAGATTTAAATATTTTATATAATGATTTTACCTGCCCAATCCCATCAAAATCTTGCAAGGGATTATCAACATGACATTTCCAAATGGGAGAACCCCAATAACATAGAGTACAATTAAAAAAAATTAATTATGTTTCTTAATGGCAGGGTTGTTGTCTTTTCCAATAAAAGATGGAATGGAAGATACAAATTATCTACATGTGAACAACAGGATTTATTTAAAATTATCGCCAGTTGGTTTGAGTCATCACTGTTTCAAATGAAAATTTCTCAAGTTACCAATAATGCTAAAAATTTTGAACTACCTATGATTTGTCTTAGATGAGAAGGGTCTAAGAATTGATTATCTACTATTGCACAAGGACAACCTTACTAGTGAGGAAACTATGAGAGGTACCAAAAGAGAACAAAACCAAGTAAACATGACTCTCTAAGGAAAAATGTGGAGCTTTGGAGCCTTTTTGAACGTGTTGGTTTTACCCCATACTTTGAAGCTATGGAGGGCTATAGTGAGGAGTTCAACCATAAATTTTTAAATTCCTAGAGGGACAGTGAGGTCAACATGGGTGGGCCCCATTTCACTATAGATACTAAACTGATAGCTAATGCCATGGGTCTCAAATATGAAGGAAAGAAAATCACCAAGAACAGTATGGGGAACTACTAGACCTATATTGAAAAAAAAATTAAAGCCAAGGAAAAAGCACAAAGGTTTTAGAATGACTATGCTAGGTTGTTACTCTCACCTCGTTACCAAAATGTTTGTTATTTTGTTATGATTTTCTTTTCATTTTAGAGGGTTGATTTCATTTTGTGCATGGATACCATTTACCCATCCTTAACCACATTTGACATTTGGAGAAAATTAATTTTCCTTTTTTCCTCCTTTCATCGTTATAGCAAAGTCTGACTAATGGAGCTAACCTACCCCTGCATCATAGTTTAATTAGGGCCATCTTCAAGTATGTCCTTGCCACTACCCCTAAAATGAATGTCTTTTATAATATTCTTGAGAATAATTTTTCCCCTAAAAGCTCAATCAAAATTGAGCTTCTGGAAAGCCGACCCCACTCCCCTGAGTAAGAAACAAAAAATCACAAGACTCCTATCCCTAAAAAAGTGGACCCCTCTTGGTCAGTGCTTCTCAAAATTACCCCTGAAAAATGCAATATTGGCCCCCTCTCTCCTGGCATTAATAAGAAAAGAGAAGTGGTGAGAAAAGATCTAGTCTCTAATTCCCCAACCATTATGATTCTGGATGATCATGAAATTAGCCCTGAAAGGGGTTCCACCACCCCCGCTTATCATAGGTCAACTTGTCTTGCTCTGGCTTCTTCTAAGGGAAAGGAACTAAGTAAGAAAACTAAAAATTTTACTGATAAGAAGATAAAGGCCCCTTTGGAGATTGAGAACAAAAAAGGGAAGAGATTTGATAGGGAGGAGAGTGATATCTCCTCTAAGGAAGATTATGTCCTAAAAAATTTAGGTGAAATTGAGCTCTCAGAGGAAGACGTGTCTATGTCAGAAGATATTGAGGACTCTAGTCAAGAAGAGGAAGAAGGTAACACTCAAAAGGAGGAGAAGCATGGTGAGGATGAGGTAACAAATTTTGGAGAAAAGGGAAACATAAATGAAACCCCAATCGATTTGGAAGCCATCAAAATTGCCACTAATACTCCTCTCAATGTTGAGAGTTTGAAAGAGAAAAAGACTAAAATGGAAATTCTTGAAGAGAGGATGGAGCAGCTCGAAAGAATGTTGCAAGAAGAAGATAATTCACATAGGTTCATGCTATGGAGAAGTCCATCAAGAATGTCTACAGAGTGATGGATGGAGTCATGAAAAGAGGTGTGATGAGCATTATATCTAGATAGGGAAAGATAAAAAAGTAGCAGAGGAAAAAAGGAAACAAGGATGATGTGGATTGGTCCTGGGAGATGGAGATCAAGGATAGCCTTGAGGAAATGATGGAAGACCTTATTCAAGAATCCTTTAATCCTCTGTTATGTGTTTTTCTTCTCTTTTAATATCTTTGTTCGACTGGTGTTTTGGCTATACTATAATGTTTTTCTCTGATAATGGATTGGTAAGCCTGAATTGTGTTTACATACTTTTAATCTCTAGTTTGAAGGTTATTTTCTTGCTAGGAACTTACCATAGGTTATGCCCATCTTATTATAATCTTTGGGTTGATGATAGTATGATCTTGTAAAAACTTTACCGGTACCTAGATCTAGGGTTTTTTTTTTATGTTGTAGGAATTGGTTGATGCTTGTTCTTAGTGATTTTTGTGAGGAGATGTAGTGTTGTTTCCTATTTTTTTGTCTGCTCTATTTTGCTATTTTTTCCTGGTTTTTTTTGCACTAGATAATTTTTCTATTTTTGTATGGGATTAGGGCCCTTACCCTGCTTATTTAATCAAAAAACATAGGACTTGAATATATAGGATTTACTCGGTAACTAACTCATAAATAAATTATATCTGCCTAGGTAACTACCTTTACAATATTTAAGAGAAATAAAATAACTTTATTAAGTTACAAATCTCTCAATTTTTGTGTGAAGAGGGTTTATTTTCTAAAAATTTACAAATATTAGATAAAAAGTCACATTTACAAAAATATTATAACATTAAAAAATAATAAATTGTGACTTATGGATTAGAAAATTAATAAGCACATGTGTAATTGGAGTTATTGGTAAACTCCTTTTCTTCCATCTAAATTAGCTTTGACACCTTCTGTAGAAGTCTTGTGGTCTACAAGCTATCTCTGATGGGAAGATTTTGCTCTAGAAAATTTTAAATTTCTTGATAGCTTAGGCTAGGAGCTTGCTCCTAGGAATGATCACATTTCTCATTCTCAATTTCCAATTACCATGACTTTTTTGAATCTCTTATAAAATTTTGGAAATAATCAGGTGGGTGAACATTACACACACTAAGAGTGGAAAATGCTTCTTAACCTCTTCATCATCTCCACATTGAAGACTTGTTTGTTGAACAATTGAATACTGATCCTATCTTCAAATTTACTCTTGTTAATTTGTATATCCAAATACTGAGTTCCACCTTCTCCCATTGTATCAATGTTGAGTGATAGGAGGTCATCTTGAGATTTTATCTTTATTTGGTCACAATTCACTAAAATATTCTCTTTGTTAGAATTTGACTGATATTTACAAGTTTCCATTCCAAACTCTAAAACCACATTTCAAATTTATTTTCCTTAATATTTGAGAAAATCCTTTCAGCAATCAAGACATCAACACTCATCTAATTTATCTCATAGATATATTTCATAATTCCTTGCCATATTGTCTCTTCCTCTCTCATTCTTTTTAATTATTCAATAACCTTTTCCTTTTGAACATTTTCCTTGTCAAAAACTCGTTTAGTTTTTTTGATGCAGTTCAAAGATTTCTCTTTCATCTGATCCTCCCATTTTTCAATTACTTTTTCATATGATTGGTATTTTTGCACACCTTTTATAACTATCTTCTTAATGATTCCTTCAAAAATAAGAATTGTAGAAGTGGGGGGCGAATATATGGGTAAGGTGAATGTATCCATAATAGACCTAAGATACGATATCAAAATTTACACATGTTGCTTGAGTTGATCCTTTGTTTGCTTCTCTTTTTTTGTTCTTTGAATTAACTTGGTTGCATACACCTAAAAATTGTGAATATTACCTACATGTATCAAAGGGCCAAATCACTTTCATCAGATTCCTCAATATTTTTTCTAAAATGGGTTGTGCCATTCAATACACATATTCTCAAAAGAAGAATCAACTCTCAACCTAGATGTAACTTTTGTCTTTTTGCTTTGGAAGATCTCTAGATTAGGTTGGCAATTGTATCAAACTCTAGAATTACTAGTTGACAAATCAAGAGATGCAGGTGGATTAGCAACAACTTGGAAAGATGTACCTTTTAGAATTGCATTGATAGTTAGAAAATATGAAGGATCTATAATAAGAGGAGAATGAGACTCATCATGAAATGGAGAAATGATGAGAACAAAAGGAGAAATAACTGTGATTTGATCCTCACCACTAGGCTAAGCTTGAGGATCCATAAGTTATTACTCTTCGATTTATTTTTGTATAGGATTCAATATCCTCTCTTTTAGCTTTTATATTTTCTTTCTAATATTTGGATCATCACCACATATAGTTTTGAGATCAATATTTTTAGAAGGATCTTCATCATCATCACCTCCTTGCATGCTTTTTTGAGAACTAGAGATTAAAGTAGAAGCTTGGGAAAGGGAAGAAGAAGAGGAAGAACCTTCTTGTTTGTCACTTTTCCTCCTTGATGAATCATCTTTGTCTGAAGGTCTTGTGCTTGTGGCTTTGATAACTTTCCTCTTAACTCAATATTTTGATCTCTTAAGTATATGAGTAGTTCCATCATTAATGTACCTGACTTCTTTTGGCCAAATAATAGGTAGTAAATGTTGTAACCGAATCTTTTCAAAATATATGGGATTGACCAAATCTATTTCATCATCTTCAATCCCTTATATAGCCCAACCAAGCTTGAAATGTTTAATCTACTTCAAAGTGAGCCTCATCCAGTCACTCTTGTGAACCTCATAATAATCTTCACAATCTTTCAAAAAATATTTAATTATGGGGAATGATAAAAACTTGGACTAAAACCCAAGTTATTTTTGACAATTTTTTTATTATTGAATGAGATCCTCATTATGTGAAAGTACATTTTTAACTTTTTCAATGATCACTCAACATTTTGATCATTAAAAGAATACTTACATCTATAATGACCTAGGCCAATAGGAAATTAAATTCCTTCTTTCCTAATTTCTTTGCACCTTTTATTGACCTCTCTGATTCGCTTATAGATCTCAACCAAGATGAACTTATCATCAAAATTACTAGCCATGTTGTATAGATATCCATCATACCCTCCTACCTAGATGTATGTGAAATTTGGGAATTGGATGTAATAGCTACCCTATTTCTTGATAAAAATTATTGTTTTTGATGAAATTCTAATTCATATATTCCCTTCAAGTACATTGACTATCAACATAGTGAATGCTTCATTCACTCTCCTAAAATGGATATAGCTTTGATCCAATAGGAGCTACATATATAATAGTTAGAAATTTGAGTGGTGTTATCATATATAACCTTAGTGTTGAGAATCAACCATATTTTCATATTGGTAATTGCATAGAAGAGATAAGATGCCATATAGAATTATTGATTATCTTTTAAGCAAGTCAACTGATTATGAATATTATCACTAATAATCCCTACCCAATTGATAAATTGGTTTCTTGCACATATGATAATTATAAATAGGAATATCCATTTTTTGAACTCTTTTGAATCTTCATTCCCCATCAACTTGTGAAGTAAAACAATCACATTCAAAACTTTGTTGATGAGATTGACCTTTGTAGAACCTTGGGCAATTGGGATTTTCCTCCCTTTGGTACTTGTAACCATTTCCTTTCTATGGTATTGCATAAATCATCCTTCTTCTTATCAAAGTGTACTTTTGCAATCTCGTTTTCTATATTCACAAACTAGTCTTTAAGAGGCAACCTAAGAACAATTTCGATTGAAACACTATCTAGTTTAGCCACTAGCTTGTCATCAATAGTCTTGACCTCCCTGGTTTCTAATTATAATCTTTCATACATTCCATAACCAAGTCTAGGCATTGAGCTAATATTGGGAAGCCAACACCATGAGCTAATCTACATTCAAAAAAATTCTGAGATAGAGGTGATCTCTTTCCTTCTTCCATGGTTTTCCAAAAATTCTGCAAGTTGATATGACCCAACTTTGTATCTATAATTTCAAAAAATGTACTTTCCAACATTGATGAGAACTTGACCCTTTATATTTTTATTTCATAAATGAGTTAGGATGATGTTGCTTGATCAACTCATTTGCAAAGAACCTTTATCTTTGTGAACATTGTGCAATAGTTCCATTCACAACCTCTCCTTCGATTTGTTCTCAAATTTGTTTGTATGTATCCACAATATCATCATATTCTGTACACCTCGTTGTAAATTAATAAAATTTTACCAAGCCCAAATGCAATCTTGAAATCTTATGTGATATGCAAGTGGCTTAGAGAATTACACAATCTAAAGCAAAGCCCATCTGGTGGACTTGAAGGGAAAAAAACATATAAATAAATCTTTCACTGCACTTTGTTCCTGTGTTTCCATGCTTATGTTAGTATAGGCATTCAACATCTGAATAATACAAAGTTGATATTTAAAGAAACCAATCATAACACATAGATGTATGTGGTTTGGCCGTAGCCTATGTCCACGAAGAAGGGAGAGTGATTGTTATTCATAGTTTTTGTGTCTGAAGATTACAACGCCTCTACATATAAAGAGATACAACAGCCTTAATTAGTAGGCACAGATTAAGACGAATCCCACAATTTGTGCACTCTCCAGCACAGATAGATAGAACCAAATCCCTTAAATCTCTCTTCTCCAACACTCCCCCTCAAGTTGGTGCAAAAATGTCAATAGAGCCCAACTTGGACAATACTTCTTGAAACTTGAGAGATGGAAGACCTTTTGTAAATATATCCGCCAATTGCTGAGTTGTAGGGACAAAGGTTGTGTGGATGACATTGGCTTGCACATTCTCTCGAACAAAATGGCAGTCAACTTCAATATGTTTAGTGCGCTCATGAAATACTGGATTTGAAGCGATATGCATAGTAGCCTGATTATCACAGAATAATTGAGTTGGTAGAGATGAACCATAACCAAGGTCCTGCAACAGAGCTCGAAGCCATATAATTTCATTGGTAGTTGATGCCATTGCTCTATATTCTGCTTCAGCACTTGAACGAACAACACTCTGTTTTTTACTTTTCCATGTGACCAAGTTACCTCCAACAAAGGTACAATATCCAGTTGTAGACCTTCGATCAATGGGAGATCCTGCCCAATCAGCATCAGTATAGGCAGTAATAGAATTATGACCAGTCTTACGCATCCATATACCTCTGCCTGGGGATCCTTTCAGATACTGTAAAATTCTGGTGACGGCCTGCATATGTTGAGCCTTGGGAGCATGCATGAAACGACTTACCAAACTCACTGCATAAGAAAGTCAGGTCGAGTAATGGTTAAATAGATTAACCTACAGACCAACCTTTGAAACTGACCAATATCAGATAACAATGCACCAGTATCATCCAATTTTCCTCTGCTATCCGTTGGCATATCTGATGGTTTGATTCCCAATTTACCAATTTCTTGTAACAAATCCAACACATACTTTCGTTGATTAAGAAAGATGACATTTTTAGAGTAGGCAACTTCTAATCCTAGAAAGTACTTCAAAGTTCCCAAATCTTTAATGGAAAATCTATTGTGTAGCAGAATTTTTAGCTTAGAAATTGCATTTTGATCATCACCAGTAATGACTATATCATCAACATAAATCAGCACAACAACAATACCGGAGTTACTTCTTTTAACAAACAAAGAAGGATCTGCATTACTTCGTTTCAGCCCATTCAACATAAGGACAGAACTAAGCTTAGCATACCAGGCCCGTGGAGATTGTTTAAGCCCATAGATTGCCTTTTTTAACTTACACACTAAACCAAACTTGGCCTCTTGCGGATGCCCAGGTGGGATGCTCATGTAAACTTCTTCTTTAAGATCACCGTGCAAGAATGCATTTTTGACATCCATTTGAAACAATTTCCAGTCTTGATTGATGGCAAGGGAAATGAGGACCCGGAATGTGTTCATCTTTGCAACAGGCGCAAAAGTTTCCTGGTAATCTACGCCATATGTTTGTGTGAATCCTCTAGCAACAAGTCTGGCCTTATGTCGTTCTAAGGAACCATCACTGTTGTATTTATTTTTATACACCCAACGACATCCGACAGTTTTCCTTCCTGGAGGTAGCTTAACAATCTCCCATGTGTTATTGTCATCTAGAGCTTGTAGCTCGTCTTGCATAGACTTCCTCCAAACTGCAATGGAGTTAGCTTCTCTAAAAGTCTTAGGTTCTTGATTATGATCAACTGTACTCAAGAAAGCTAGGTGAGACTGAAAAATATTATTATAAGATAGGTGATCCTGTATAGGATAAGATGTAGCATGATAAGTGAAGAAATATTTCATTCGCTCTGGAGGATGAGTTGCTCTACTTGATCGTCGAGTAGCTTGAGGAGATGTGGGGATTGGTGTTGCTTCAGGAACTTCTGCATCGTGATCAGGAACAACATCCTCATTGGTAATGGTAGGAAGCGGAACCGGGTGAGACATAGACTCCCCCTGTGATCGACTCCCAGATTCAACACAAGCTTTAAAAAAAGATTCAGACTCCACAAAATGGACATCACGTGAAACAACAATTTTACGAGTGATTGGATCATAACATATGTACCCTTTCTTAGTGGAAGAATACCCAAAAAATACACACCAAGTAGAGCGAGCTTCTAACTTATCTCTGTGTATTGCTTGCAGGTGCACATAACAGACACATCCAAATACCCTCAAGTGTGAGATGTCAGGTGTCCTATTTTTGAGTATCTCCAATGGTGACTTGAACTTAATAACACGGGTGGGAAGACGGTTCATCAAATATGCAGCGGTCAATACACCATGAGACCAATATTGTTTTGGGACCTTTGTTTGAAACATAAGGGCCCGTGCGGTTTCCAGGATGTGTCAATTCTTTCTTTCGGCCACCCCATTTTGTTGTGGAGTTCCGACACAACTTGTTTGATGAATAATGCCTTGGCTTTGAAGATATTCTGAAAAAGATCCTTTAACATATTCGGTACCATTATCAAACCTAAAAGTTTTTATTTTAGCACCAAACTGATTAAACACCATAGTATGAAAATCTTTGAAAACAGAAGTCACTTCAGTTTTTTATTTTAACAAGTATAACCAGGTAGCACGAGAAAAATCATCAATGAACAACACAAAATACTTATATCCATCATAAGAATCAATAGGTGCAGGTCCCCATAAGTCGGAGTGAACTAATTCAAACAACTCAGTAGACATAGAAGACGAATTGACAAAAGGTAAACGCGTTTGTTTAGAAAATTGACAAACATCACAGACATCAGAATCAACAGAAGCAGAGGGACAAAGTCTTGACAAGATACGGTTGGATGGATGTCCAAGCCGTTTATGTAAAGTGTGACTTTCAATTACACCACTGGCATGATACACCTTATTGAGGGAGTTTAGAAAATAAAGTCCATGTGAGTATGTTCCTTTACCAATCGTCTTCTTCGACTTTCGATCCTGAAAGATGACAGATGTTGGAGAAAATATGACATCACAATTTAAAGAATTAGTAATTTTTCCAACAAACATAAGTTGAACAGGGAAGGATGGAACAACCAGAGCATCAGATGGAGCATTATGAGAAAAGAAACTAATTTTACCACTTCCTAAGGCTGAAACAGTAGTTCCATTTGCAACAGAGATATCATGCTTATCAGTTTTCAGAATAAAATTGGTTACTAAAGAAGGAATATTGGCCATATGATCTGTAGCTCCGGAATCAATAATCTAGGAATTAATTTTGGAATCAGAAGTAAGATAAGAATGAAGATTACCTGACACGTGAGAGGAAGTGGATGGACTGTTGCCAAAAGAGACAGTCTTACTGAGTTGTTGAAGAAGATGACCCAATTGATTGATTGAAAAAGAAGTCTCGGCTACAGCAGCATGATCCTTTCAACCCTTATATTTAGATTTGAGATATGGATGTAATTCCCAATAGCGATCCTTGGTATGCCCAATTTTCTTGCAGTGATCACATTGATAGAGTTCCTTCTTACCCTTGTAGTGAGAAACATTCCTATTTTTGTCAGAAAAGTGAGGCTTTCTTTTATCATCCTTTTCAGCCAAAAGGACATTAGATTCAATCTTCTCCGTTGAAGTTTTGGATTCTGAGCTCATAGTCTTTCTTCGAGTTTCCTCTCGCTGACTAATAGCACAAACACCAGCAAGAGTGGGTAATGTGGCATCCATCAGAAAATTGTGCCTTATGTATTCATACTCAGGCTTCAGGCTACAAAGTAGTGAGAAAATTTTATCCTCCTCAGCTCGTTTCAAAAGAGTTTGGGCATCAGTGGTATGTGGACGATACAGGTTCAATTCATCCCATAGTTTTTTAAGATTCCCAAGGTGTTCACTAAAGGTTTTCTCACCTTGTTGGGCTGCAGCAATTTCAAGAGTGAGTTCAAAAATACAGGCAGCATTATTTTGGTTCCCATATAATTCAGCGATTGAATCCCATAGTTCTTTTGTTGAATTAGAAAAAGTGAAAATTTTGGCAATATGAGTTTCCATCGAATTGAGTAACTATGATCAAACAAGCTGATCATTGGATATCCAATCCTCATATCCTGATTCAGTAGTTTGAGGACACTTTTTATCACCATTAATGAAACCAATTTTTTTCTTGCCACCAAGCGACAAAGTAACAGCTCTAGACCATGCTACATAATTGATACCGTTTAATGGAAATGATGAAAGTCTCCAACTAGGATTCGAATTGAATTCAGCCGTGAAAAAAAGCAAGGATGAAGTCGCAAGAAAAGACACTTACAAAGAGAGTCTCCGCATGAACTAGTAGGGCAGACGTGGTTTTGAATAGGTCAGAGAAGAGCAGAGAAATCCCCAGTTTCTGGTTCACCAACTGGCTCTACAGCAGCTGCTTCTTCGACTTCTGCACTCTGGTTCAATGGATCACAGCAAATAAATTGAGAAAGACACCCAATTCCCTGGTATTATGCGTGATAATGAAATCTTTTATTGAAGCAGGGGAAGAAAAAATATAGCTAGACTGCGAGCAAGGGAAGGCGATGGACGTCCAAGATAACAGCACCGCTTAGAGTAAACAATTCTGGCAGACCCTTGGAGAACAGCGCCGCTCAAAGCAAACAGATCTGACAACTGCAGAAGCTTCGCACCAACACAAAAGATGGTAGGAACAAGCGTTGGGATCTGGCAAAAAACGCGAATTGTGTTTCAGATCTGGCAGGATCACAAAAAATGCGAATTGAACAGGGTCTCTTGTGACGAAATCAGACTAAGACCTGCTCTGATACCATAAAGAAACCAATCATAACACAGAGATGTTTGTGGTTCGGCCATAGCCTACGTCCACGGAGAAGGGAGAGTGATTGTTATTCATAGTTTTTGTTTGAAGATTACAACGCCTCTACATATAAAGAGATACAACAGCCTTAATTAGTAGGCACAAATTAAGATGAATCCCACAATTTGTGCACTCTCCAGCATAGATAGATAGAACCAAATACCTTAAATCTCTCTTCTCCAACAATATTGATGTACACTTTCTAGATACATTTGCTTGAAAAATCACCTTTACGCAATCTGTCTAGGAATTCACGTGTCCTGTATGTGCTTCCAAATTACATGCATTTGCGTTGGCTAGAGAGAGATAATGGTAAAGTGGGGATGATTTTGAAAATCCTTTAATCAAACCCATTGATGCATATCCAACAATATGCATACATGGGGTAGGTTTTTCTAACTTCGGCACAAATCTAGAATTTCTAACTCCATCTGCACATCATTCCATGATCACTGCATTCCATCAATGGTATTCGGTCATAGCCAGTGCGTCCACAGTGTGACATGCATACCCCGCTTTCAAGATAATTTATCTCACACTTTCTTTTATATTGTAATGGGAAAGAAAAATATAAGATCATAAGCTACGCAATCAATCTCCATGACCATTTGATCAACTTCAAAATATATTAACTTCTGACAAATAATAAGCAATAATAACTACTTGCTTGATGTAATTAGTCAGATTTAAAGTTCAATAATTCCCTACAGGATACAACTATCTCCAAACTACAAAGCTTAACAAGATTAAGTCACTATTTTGTAAGATATGAAAGGGGAAGGATAAATCAGAAAACAAACAGACATAATATTTTATGTTGATCACAATAAAAACATTGCAATGATTTTTTGAACTGCTACAAAGACCTGAGCTACTGCTACTGCTCATTCAAACGTACTCCATTATATCATCTGACTATTGTTGGAGCTTCTGCTCCTTAACAAACATAGAGTTATTCAATCTTCTTACAGCTCTGTGGAGCTGGACTCCATTTGAGAGTGGTTTACAAAATACAGATTCAACCATATATAGAAATCTAAGGTTTAGCAGAATAGTCAAGAATACATAAAATAATATATTACTTTGTACCCAGAAAGCGTGTGAGAGTTGGATGAGTTATTATGAAATCATTTCAAATCTTTTCAAATATTTATCAACATCTATCTTCAAAATTTGTCTTCAATGCTGATACTGACTGAGATTCAATGCTGATACGTAGAGGATATTAGAAGACAGGTGTTGTTGGTGAATGTAATGAAGCAGTTGAGATATATTTCCAACACTCTCCCTTAATTTCAAGGGCAGACATTGATGCATCAGTGTCTACAATCTTCAAATTCCATGGATCGAACCTAGGAAATCCCAGTTTTTCTATTGGGATGCTCTAACCACGAGCTCTAGCCTTCTTCTCACCAGTCCATTGTCAGTTCAGGTGTGAAATACTTGTTTTCTTCAACACCTCTCCTTGAGCTACACTGCTGGTGCTCGAGAATCCTACCATCAGTTGGCTCTATTGGCCTTATTCACACAAATACATAATGTTATCGTCCTTTGATCTTCTGATCTCTTTTAACAGTTCCTCTTTCATTTTCCTTGCAGTCTCCTTTCTTGACTGTAAACTATTCTTTCATCCATACAGCAGCCTCACGGGACACTTACATTCTCAAATGACCTCTTCTCTTCTCTAAATCGACAGCTTCAATCTCTCTTCCATTTCAAAAGACCAAAAAAAAAAATCTTTTTGCAGCTACAACCAAGTTTTCAAACTTTTTCACCACCTTCCATGCTGACTTTTATAATCTCCCCAATCTACTTTGAGCAATTAAGCAGCTGTGCTGCTCTTATTCTTTAAGTCTTCTAGGCAGCCTTTCTCCTTCCTCATTCCTGTGATTACCTTTCATTCTGCAAGCTATACTTTAGAAAAAAATAGAAAAAACATTATGACTGAACTTACTTTTCGCAGCAGCAATCTTTTTTCTTGGCAGCTTCTTCTTTTGCTGGTGACTCTACCAAAATCTTCATGCTCTCCAGGTTTTCAGGCTATGATACCAATTGTACGATATGAAAGGGGAGGATAAATCAGAAAACAAATAGACATAATATTTTATGTTGTTCAAAGACCTCAGCTGTTGCTCATTCAAACATACTCTTATATCATCTGACTATTGTTGGAGCTTCTACTTCTTAACAAACATAGAGCCATTCAATCTTCTTACAGCTCTGCGGAGCTGGACTCCATTTGGGAGTGGTTAACTAGTTTAGTTATTTTATTGCATAATATATCTATATTACATCGATAGATATTTACATTGGGTGCAAATTTAATATCACTGTGTTAAACAAAGTGCCTTAAAGTGTTAATGGATTTTTTTTAAGAGTTTCTAATCTTTGAAGAATATGCAAATGCATAGACAAAGCTGGCCATTGATTTGATAGAAAACCTCAATGGTTTGACAGAGAACCTCAAAGAGACTTAGTACTTCGAAAATTTTCAAGCAAATGTACTCGCAGGTGTAATGTCAAATGCTATAACCTCTACCTACCACATTTTCCAGCGTGAAGGTGAGAGCTCTCAAATTGGGTTAAAGGCATAATTGAAAATCGATTTTCCTTAGGCATGTACAACCCTACCAGTTGTACACGGACGCTTGACAAAATGCCTTCAAAATGGCAAGACCCTATTTGTTAAAAATGCCATTATTTCATCATGAAATTTTTTAATGTTATATTTTTAAATACATAATGTATGAAACTTTTACAAATGCAATTATCCCCTAGAATAATCTATATGCATAACGTCCAGAGATATCTAACAATTTAATTTGTAAATAATTATTAAATTTCTTATTTAAATATGATGATGCAAAATATCTCTTCCCCAAGTTATCTATCACATACAAACCAACCCAACTATCAAACTTTCACCAAAATAAAATCATGAAATTAAACCTACAGCACACATATCGTACGCTTTACAACTCAATAATAATTTTGCTGTGCACATCATATAATACAACTTTACAACTTAATAATTTTGTGGAGCACATCACATAATAGACTGTGCTGGAACAATCTTACTAATAAACCATGGAACCAACGATTCCCTTCGAGTACCAATTTGTATGTAAACAGCACATTACACTCCAGAATGCTGTCAGAATATCATCACTAATTACAAGGGCAGCATAATAGAAAAATATTCTTACCTTGTAGCATCAACCAATGCAATTCTAATTACTTTCGAGGGATCAATAATTCCTGCCTTAACTATGTCAACATATTCACCTAAAGCAGAAAATGCCTTTTTACTGGGCTCATTATAAACATCAGCTACATTATATACACCCAAATGTTCGCTTTAAAAATGAATTTAAGATTTTTAAAAACTAAAAAAATGAATATTTTTCTTCAGAATTTTTTTTTTCTAACTATATTGAATACTCTACTCACCTTTGGCGGCATCATAACCAAGAGCCATATTATCTCAAGAATATTCAACATCTAGAATCAGAATTCTAATGGTAGATGCCATATAAAACATTATCAGATTAGAAACTTCAAATGGGCATTGCATCTCACACCTTCACTGCATTCTGAATAATCTGCACTCCAATCTTCTGGTCAAAGTTAGCAGTTTGAAGTTTATCTAGTTCCTTTGATGCATATAAAAGGGCAACACCACCTGCAGGAATAGCAGTTTTTGAAGATGTGAACGACTCAATAGCTTTTTAGTTTTAGTTTTAAAGCAGTTTTAAAACAACTGTGATTTAGTTTTAGTTTTCTTTAAAGCATAATAAAACTGCATGTAAGTGAGCAGTCAGGCATCGCTTTGTTTTGTTAGCTTTTTTAGCTTTCTAGCTTTATTTCTCCTACAGCTGATCGCTGTCTTTTGAAACCTCTTTATTTTAGAGTTCTTGGTAACCGGTTTGTTACACAGTTGAATAATACAGAATTATTATTTCTTTGCTCTGCTGTTCGCTCAATCTGTGAGCAGATATATTGTTTATTGTTTTTAAATTTTCTGGGCAGAAGATATTAAGTGTTTTTATAATTGAGTATAAGAACTGTTTTAGATTTTCAATCTTTCATTTGGTATCAGAGCAGGTTGCAGAATTTTTGATTGTGCAGGTAGTAAGTTTAGATAAGCAGTTATCTCCAAATGGCCAATAGCAACAATTGACCATTTCAGCTTCCATTGTTTTCTGGAGATAACTATTATTATTGGAGTATCAAAATGAAGACCCTACTATTATCCCAAGAACTCTGGGAATTAGTGGAAGTAGGATACCCAGAACCTGCAGATCAGATTGCACTAAATGCCTTGACACAACAACAACGAAATCAGCTGAAAGAAGACAGAAAGAAGGATAACAAAGCTCTTTTTATCATTCAATCTGCATTGGATGTTTCAATTTTCCCTTAAATTGCTGGTATGACAAAATCAAAGGATGCATGGGAGGCTTTACAAATTACATATCAAGGTATAGAAAAAATCAGATTGGTAAGACTTCAAACTTTTCGAAGAGAATTTGCAAATTTGATGATGAAGGAAACTGAGTCTATTCATGAATTTATTACTAGAGCTCAAGGTGTTGTAAATCAGCTTAGGATTCAAGGGGAAACAATAACTAAACAAACAATTGTAGAAAAAATTCTAAGATCCCTTCCTCCTAAATTTGATCCAGTGGTGATAGCCATTGAAGAAAGTAAAGATTTAACTACTTTCAAAGTTGCAGAGTTGACAGGTTCTTTGCAATCTCATGAAGAGCGTATGCAACGTTCTACAGAAAGTTTGGTGCAAGCTTTCCAGTCTTCTGTAAAACTTGAAGAAAAGTCTCCTTCCTCTCACACCACTAAATATCAAGGTGAATCTTCTTCTAATAATAGAGGACGAGGTAGAGGAAGAGGAAGAGAAAATAATAGAGGACAAGGACGAAGTTCTGTAGATCGGAGGAGTATCCAGTGCCGATATTGTGAAAGGTATGGTCATTATGAATCTGAGTGCAGAAAGAAGAAATCTAATTTGAATAAGTCAAGAGCCAATTATACAGAAGATTCTTCTACAGATACAAAACATTCCACCTTCTTCACATGCAATTTGGAAAAAGAACACCAAGAGGATGTCCGGTTCTTGGACAACGGCTGCTCCAATCACATGGCAGGTAAATCTGATCTCTTTGTCAAATTAGATGATTCAATACGAAGTCAAGTTAAATCTGGAGATGATAAGGAGGTTGATGTAATGGGAAAAGGTACCCTTGCAGTCAAGACTAAGCAAGGAGAAACTACTCATATTCATGATACTTTGTTTGTACCATAGTTACAACATAATCTTTTGAGTATTCGGCAGCTTGTAGGCAAAAATTATAAATTAGTGTTTGAAGATAATTGTTGCAAGATATTTGATAAATCTAATAATCATCATCTTGTAGCAAAGACTTGTATGACAGAGAATAGACTGTTTCCTCTCACATTGGTTTCTAGTCAGTTGCATGCACTCAAATCAACTATAGATGATTCGTGGTTATGGCATCAACAATATGGTCATCTGAATTTTCAAGGGTTATCTTTGCTCAATAAAAAGAATATGGTAAGAGGGCTTCCTCCAATCAAGGCAAAAGAAGAAGTTTGTTTAGGGTGTACATTTGGCAAGCATCATCGAGATAGTTTTCCGGTGAATAAATCTTGGAGAGCAAAATCTCCTCTAGAGCTTGTGCATGCTGACATTTGTGGTGACATGCAAGAGGAATCATTAGGTAAGAACCTTTATTTTTTGACTTTCATTGATGATTACTCACGCCACACTTGGGTCTATTTTCTTAAGCAGAAATTTGAAGCCTTTACATGTTTCAAGAATTTTAAAGCTATGGCTAAAAAACAAAGTGGGTATCATGTCAAAATACTCAGAATAGATAGAGGGGGAGAGTTTACCTCTAATGAGTTTGCTGATTTTTGTATCAAGAATGGGATACAAAGACAACTTACTGCTGCATATACACCTCAGCAGAATGGTATTGTTGAAAGAAAGAACCATACCACCATGGAAATGGCACGAAGCATGTTGCAGACAAAAAATCTTCCAAATACTTTTTGGGGAGAAGCAGTTGCCACTACAGTATATATTTTGAATAGAAGTCCCACGAAAGGTGTTCAAAACATCACTCCAAAGGAAGCCTGGAGTGGTCACAAGCCTTCAGTGGCTCATCTTCGAGTCTTTGGATGTTTGGCATATGTGCACATTCCAGTTCAAAAGCAAAAGAAGTTGGATGCCAAATCCCAACTTTGTATCTTTGTGGGATATTCTACTGCAACTAAGGGATATAGATTCTATAATCCTGACACAAAGCAATGGATTGTTAGTCGGGATGTGATTTTTGATGAAGGGGGAGTATGGCAGTGGAAAGATGTTGTGCAGCAAAATCCATCAATAATCATAAACATGGAAGGTAATACTATTCCTCCTTTCCCCACAAACTCAAGTGGAAGTTCAAGCTCAAGTTCCAGTCCTCCAAGTTCACCCAGTTCTTCTAGTAGCACAAATTTAGATAGTGATTCACCTCCACCATCACCTCCACCATCAGTTCCAAGAAAGGTACGAAGTTTGGTTGATATTTATCAGAGGAGTGCAAATATAGTTCCAATTGTTAATTTTTCTTTATTTAGTACAATTCAAGTTGAACCCTCTATGTATGAAGAAGCAATTAAAGAACCAGTATGGGTTAATGCTATGAATGATGAGATGAATTTCATTCATAAGAATAATACTTGGGAATTAGTACAACTTCCCAAAGATAAACAGGTGATTGGTGTGAAATGGATCTACAAAGTCAAATATCATGCTGATGGTTCAGTGGAACGACATAAGGCAAGATTAGTTGCCAAAGGATTTGTACAAACTCCTGGAGTTGACTATGCAAAAACTTT
Organism: Sequoia sempervirens; assembly: GCA_007258455.2. Taxonomy (NCBI): domain Eukaryota; kingdom Viridiplantae; phylum Streptophyta; class Pinopsida; order Cupressales; family Cupressaceae; genus Sequoia; species Sequoia sempervirens. The sequence goes on along the minus strand of VDFB02326185.1, from coordinate 30,113 downwards.
TGCTCTTGTGGCTAGACTTGATACAGTAAAGATTATATTGTCTATAGTTGCACAGTACAAGTGGTCAATATTTCAAATGGATGTGAAATCAGCATTCCTTAATGGTTATATAGATGAGGAAGTTTATGTGGAACAACCAATGGGTTATGAAGTTCAAGGAAAAGAACACTTAGTCTACAAGTTGAAGAAAGCTCTTTATGGGTTGAAGCAAGCTCCTTGTGCCTGGTATGCTAGAATTGACAGTTATTTCATGAAGAAGGGATTCAACAGAAGCCACTCAGAAGCCAACCTTGTATGTCCAACGTATTGGTAATGATATTATCATAGTTTGCCTTTATGTTGATGATCTTATTTATACAGGTAACAACAAAGCTCTCATAGAGAAGTTTCAAGCAGAAATGAAACAAGAATTTGAAATGTCAAATCTAGGACTCATGCACTATTTTCTTGGTGTGGAGGTACTACAAACATCAAAAGGTATATATATTTCTCAAACCAAGTATGTTGCTGATTTATTGAAGAAGTTTAGAATGGTGGCATGCAAAGCATTTGCAACCCCCATAGCAATTGGTGAGAAATTAACTAAGGAGGATATTAGTCCCAAGGTTGATACTACTTTATATAGAAGTTTGGTTGGTAGTCTCATGTACCTCACAACCACTAGACACAATATTATGTATGTTGTAAGCCTCACCTCTTGGTTCATGCAAGATCCACATGAGTCTCATTGGCGAGTTGCTAAAAGAATTTTGAGGTATGTGAGTGGTACACAAAATTTTGGAATTCATTATTCTCCCACTAAACAGTTTGAGTTAGTTGGTTACACATATTCTGATTGGGCTGGTTCAGTGGATGATAGAAAGTCTACATCTGGATATGTTTTTTCACTTGGTTCTGGAGTTGTTTCTTGGAGTAGTAAAAAATAGGCAACGGTGGCTCTTTCTTCAGCAGAAGCGGAATACATGGCAACGTCATCAACAAGTTCTCAAGCAGTATGGATTAGAAGAATATTGGCAGATCTACATTTGGTTCAGGAGCATCCAACCACCATTTATTGTGATAATAATAGCACTATTGCCATGACAAAGAATCTTCTGTTTCATGCCAGAACGAAACACATAGAGATCCGACATCATTACATCCGTGACTTGGTTCAAGATGGACAAGTGGAGTTGCAGTTCTGTCCTACATCTAAGCAAGTTGCTGATATCTTTACCAAGGCTCTTTCTACAGCAAGTTTTGTGGCCTTGAGAAATCAGTTGGGACTCACCCCTATTGATCATTCAGGGGGAGATTGAAGATGTGAACGACTCAATAGCTTTTTAGTTTTAGTTTTAAAACAGCTGTAATTTAGTTTTAGTTTTCTTTAAAGCATAATAAAACTGCATGTAAGTGAGCAGTCAGGCATCGCTTTGATTTGTTCTTTTTTTAGCTTTCTAGCTTTATTTCTCCTACAGCTGATCACTGTCTTTTGAAACCTCTTCATATTAGAGTTCTTGGTAACCGGTTTGTTACACAGTTGAATAATACAGAATTATTATTTCTTTGCTCCGCTCAATCTGTAAGCAGATATATTGTTTATTGTTTTTAAATTTTCTGAGCAGAAGATATTAAGTGTTTTTATAATTGAATATAAGAACTGTTTTAGATTTTCAATCTTTCAGTTTTAATCTTGAAATAAGCAATCATTGCTTTACTAACCACATTTGTGTATTAAAGAATAGTATACCCCTATTGACATGATGTGGACCTAGCAGAATACCCTCTTCCACTGTTGCCTTCGTGGCATTTAAAGTATCTGTAACTCATCTTTTTTTCTCCCCAACTTCTACAAAAGAAAAGCAGGACATAAAACTATAAATAAAGTTAACTTCTTGTTATTCTTCTATACCAAACTATACTTGAACAGCAAATTACAAGCAATCAAGTTCATAAAGTTTTGTCCACCTCTCCTGATACTTCTCTTTGTCATAGTCTGATGTGCTTGTTTCAAGAGCAGCCCTAATCTGCTTGCCATGATGATTACACAGTTAATACAGGATGTGCATGAATTGGCCACTTTCAGATTCACAAATGAAAAACACAGACCTGCTCGCATCTTTCCTCTATGCTCTTTTTGTCACCACCTCCATCAAGAATAATTGTACCATCCTTGGATACAGTTACCTATCACCACCATAACCAGATAAAATTTAAACATAACAATGCTAACAAAACACTCGTCTAGCTAGGTCCACCCAAATTGTAATAATGGAAAAAGCTCTGAATCCATAACACATAACCTCCCAAAATCAGCCCACGACTCAGCAGACTCCTTGGCCTCCTGCGCCGTCTCTCGCGCTGCTTCTCCAGTCTTCTGCGCCTGTTCTTTCGCCTCCTCCACGGCGGCATACGAAACCAGCACCAGCACCAACAACCACACCGCCAACACGCATTTCACCAACTTGTCAAGCCTTTCGATGACAGCTTAAATCTACCAAAGATTTCTCTTTTTTCTGTTCTTTTCTCCCTCAAATTCTTTTACAACCAGAAAATGTATATCTAATGCTGTTTTTGTTGTTACAGGCTTGCCGTCAGTGAAATGCCCCCGTATCGTTTGTCTCGCGTGGCTAAGGATCAGTAAGCGGCAGGTTTTTCAGCCACTCAAACCTTTATTTAAATTTAAGCTGTCAAATACATTTTGATGTACACGTTCAGAATGCCGCAGCAATGGAACGCCTATGGGCCTAACAAAATACAGATTCAACGATATATAAAAACCTAAGGTTCAGCACAACAGTCAACAATACATAAAATAATATATTACTTTGTACCAAGCGTGTGAGAGCTGCGATGAGTTATTATCAAACCATTTCATATCTTTTCGAATCTTTACCAACATCTATCTTCAAAATTTGTCTTCAATGCTGATACGCAGAGGATATTAGAAGACAGGTGTTGTTGGAGAATTTAATGGAGCAGTTGAGAATATATTTCAGGCAAATTCACAGTCAATAATTCATCATTGGAAAATTGACCGTCAACAATTCACTCCGAAAATTCACCGTCATGACATATTCATCTTGTGAAAAATTCACCACCAGCAATTCAGAATAATTTATTGCATTAATATTTTTTAATATATAATTCAAAGACATTGAGATTTTTTCTTGCAAAAGAATAATTTCCACGGCATTAATAATAGAGATGACTGATATTGTTGTATAATTGGTTTACTAGAATAAAATAAAATATATTGAAAAATGTTTTCATTTTTATCATCATAAATCAAATTTCCAAATTGTATATGTGATGAACTATCCACGATATGATTATAGTGATGAATTCTTTGACGTAAATTGTTTTCCAACGATAAATTGCTGACCATGAATTTTCCTAGAACCTTGATATATAGATCATCAATGAAATTATACTCCTCATGTTGCACATGCTTGAATGATATCCTTTACTTGCATGTCACTGAAAGTCTCTAAAGCCTTTTCTTTAAACTATTATGTACATGATAATGGTTGTGGGGTTTGGCTTCATGCTTGCCAATACATTTGCTTGAACGTTTCTGAATCCTTTATTAATTTTATTTTGTGCATGTCATGAACCTTGCATGGTGCAAGATTGGAGTGGAGACGTTTATCAAATTCATAGATCTTGTTTTCTTTCAACTTTTACTTGTAGATCAAGTAAGACAAACATCTCTCTTGGCACATGAAATTCATGTTTAATCTTCAAAATGATCTATAAAACAACTTTCAAAGACTTTATCTATGACATCATATACAGCATATGATGTCATTCAATATCCTTCATGCAATTTACACCCTCCTTAAACCTACATATTGCATTAACAACGAAGTGATTGTATTTGGAAATTGTTCTATTATGCTTCGCTGGACCTGTGAAATCGCATGACGTACATTCAAGTCTTAACTTTTGCAAACTATGTGTTCCGTTTGATTTCATGGAGGAAAGTTTTCTAAATTGTAGTTCCATCTTCATGGAATATGTTGCTTTGATTTATTAATACTTTTGATTTTTCAAGTGGAGGAAAATAACTGGAAATGGGTTGTGAAAATGCACAACCTCATTTTCTAAATTAAGGATTTGGGTTGTGAATTTTTACAATTCATATTTGGGTTAACATGGGCTGTAAAAATTCACATCCTCATTTTTTCTTTTTAATTCAAGTTATAAATTTTTTAACTTGTTTTTAATTTATTTTTTTTATTTTTCATTTTATTTTTCTTTAATTCATCATTGTATTAAAGTAAATAATTTTTAACTTGTTTTAATTTTTTTTTTTTCATTTTATTTTTCTTTAATTCATCATTGTATTAAAGTAAATAATTTTTAACTTGTTTTAATTTTTTTTTTTCATTTTATTTTTCTTTAATTACTGATTGTATTAAAGTAAATAATTTTTTATTTTTATTTTTTTAGACTGCAGGAATCGGGTAGCACGGGATGGGGGGAGACTAGAACTCGTGACCAGCAGAGTGCAACGGAATTACTTAGCCAACTGAGCTAGGGCCCCGCCCGTATTAAAGTAAATAATTATTCAAACTTGAGTGTTGATATTTTAAATTGTGCCACTATTTTCAAACATCCAATGTGACCGGCTAAAATGGTTGGAGAAAATATCTAGGAATTATAATTTACTTCTAGCTTACTAAGCTCAAATTCATTCTTCACTCATTCAGTACACAAAATGCACATAATTTCTCACCTTCAATGTGTAATAATAACATTCATCCTTTCAATGCAAAATCGACTAAAATAAATTGTAAATAAAAACACTAAATATGAAAAATAAAACTTATAAAACTGCTCTAACATTATATTGAAAAGAATTGAACAGCACACTAAAAGAGTGAACAGCAAGTGAAAAATGATAGATGCAATATTATTCAACTGTATGATCTCTTATATAAAGAGTTTTAGATAGCAGACAAAGAAAATAAAATCTCATGCACTGCAGTTTTAATATGATTTAAAACTAAGAAAAACAAAAACAGCGAAATAATTGATCATGCAATCTTCAAAATAAGTCCTTTGTTGACGCCGAGAGAGATAATGCTCCTCTTTCACCGCAATTCTTTCTCAGTCAAGATTAATTTATCAAGATCACAGTTGAGGCATCTGGCTTCCTTCAATTTATTTCCTGATATGATAATTTTGATTTCTGTAGATGGTTTCTGAAAATTCAACAACTGGTTAACAAATCGGCGACCGTTTATTGTTGGAATATTAACCCTAACTGCCGCCGTCCCCGCCAACCACTGCCCGCTATATCGCAATCAATAATTTAGCCATTGCGATACCGCGGGAGTCTACCGTAGTCTTTTTCTTTTATATCAACCTCCTGCCGTACCTCCAGCCAATGCCCGCTATATCGCAATCAATAAAATATTCATCGCGATATCACAGGAGACTCAGTAAAAGCTTGTTTTATTTTTAACCGCCGCAGTTTACCGGGCCGTCAACTAACCGCTGCCCGCAATATCGCAATCAAGTTTTTAACCATCGCGATACCGCGGGGAACTATGGAGAAAGCCGCCACCGCCAGGGAATTAATATTTAAGTTTTAATATTATGAAAAGGACATTGTATTAAATGCATTTTGATGGGGGAAAAGTTAGTTAGGTGAATTTGAAAAATTGTATTCGTTCCCTCTCATCCGTGAAAATTCTTCACGTGACTTTTTACTTTAGCATATATTTTTGTAATTGTAATTTACTTTTGAATTAATGAACAGAAGAAGGTGAATGTGAGCAAACAGAAAATTACGAGCAGCAGCTCTGTGTGTTAGAAAATAATATTTTATGTTTTAATTTTTACTGTGCGTGAAATTTCCTCTACCTCTGGGCCTTCACGTGGTATCAGAGCAAGTTCGAGTATCAGAGCAAGTTGATTGTCAGAGTCAATTTTATCAAAGTAGATTATCTGGGTAAATTTCAAAAATGGCAGCAAGCACAAGCTTGACAAACCCACAAATTCCACAGTTTAATGGGAAGAATTATGAGTACTGGTCAATCACCATGAAAGCACTATTTAGCTCACAGGATATATGGGATTTAGTAGAGAATGGATTTGCAGAGCCAGCAGATGCAGTAGCATACAATACTTTAACACAAGCAGAGAAAGACTTATTGAAAGACACAAGGAAGAAAGATTCAAAGGCTTTATTTTATCTGTTTCAAGCTGTACATGAGAGCATTTTTCCAAGGATATCAGCTGCAACAAAGTCCAAACAAGCATGGGACATACTTCAAACAGCCTATCAAGGCATGGAAAAAGTTAAAACACAAAGCTACAAATGCTGAGAAGAGATTTTGAAACAATATGTATGAAGGACAATGAATCTGTAGATTCATTCTACACCCAAGTCATTGGGGTGGTTAATCAAATTAGGTCTCATGGAGAAAATCTGGAAGATACCAGAGTTGTTGAAAAGATTTTAAGGAGTTTGCCCACAAAATTTCTACCGGTTGTAGTTGCTATAGAGGAGACAAAGGATCTCTCACAGTTCTCAGTTGATGAGCTGTATGCATCTCTAATTTCTCATGAACAAAGGTTGAAAAGGTCAGCAGATACATCACTGGAGCATGCTTTCAAAACTCAGGCTTCAGTCAGTCAAGGAAGAGGCAGAGGTAGATCAAGAGGAAGAGGAAGAAACTCTTACAAAGGTGAAAGATACAGTTTATCAAGCTCAAGTGGAAGAGGCAGCAATCAAGGCTCAAGCCAAAACCCAACACAGAATCAGTCACAAAATCAAAGGTATGAGAAATCTCAAGTCCAATGTCACTATTGTAAAAAATATGGGCATTATATGAATGAGTGTAGAAAGAAGCAGTATGATAATAATAGACAAAATGCAAATTTTTTAAGAGAAGGTCAAAATCAGGATTCAGATAAGAGAACAATGTTTTTAGCTTGTAATGTTGCTCAAGCAAATGAAAAAGATGTATGGTTTTTAGATTCAGGCTGTAGCAATCATATGACAGGGAATCTAGAAATGTTTTCAAGTTTAAATGAGAATGTAAAGTCTGATGTTACATTGGGTAATGACAACAAAGTGTCAGTCAAAGGAAAAGGAGATGTCAATATTCTAACTAGACAGGGGGAGAAAAAATATATTTCAGATGTGTATTTTGTGCCTGGTCTGAAACATAATTTAATGAGTTTAGGGCAACTGGTTCAAAAAGGGTATAGAGTAACCTTCAAGAATGGTCTATGCACAATTTTAGACAAATACCCAAGCAACCAGCTTATTGCAAAAGTCAGAATGACAAACAATAGAATGTTTCCCTTAAAGATAAGGCCAGATTTGAATATAAATTATGCTCAAGCACAACACTTAATGAATTCACAAGTGGGTAGAGAAGAAACTACAGCAGTAGTGCAGACAATCTTTCAAGCTGAGATAAAAGATGAAAATTGGTTATGGCACCTAAGATTTGGTCATCTCAACTTTGGAGGTTTAAATTTACTTCATAGGAAAGGCATGGTCAAGGGACTACCTTTAATAGAAAAACCAGAAAGGGTATGTGAAGGGTGCATTTTAGGAAAACAACATAGAGAATCATTTCCAGCAGGAAAGTCAACTAGAGCAAAAGCCCCTTTGGAAATTATACATTTAGATTTGTGTGGACCTATGCAAATACCTTCAATAGGTGGTAGTTTTTATTTTCTGACATTCATTGATGATTATTCAAGAAAAACATGGGTTTACTTTCTAAAGCAGAAAAATGAAGTGTTTGATCTATTTCGTCAGTTCAAGAATTTGGTTGAAAAACAGAGTGGTTATTATATTAAAGTGTTGAGAACAGATAGAGGTGGTGAATATATTTCAAGAGAATTTTTTAATTTTTGCAAAGATCATGGAATTCACAAGCAATTCACAACTAGATATACACCTCAACAAAATGGAGTAGCTGAAAGGAAAAATAGAACAATCATGGAAATGGCTAGAAGCATGTTGAAAGCCAAACATTTGTCAAATGAATATTGGGCAGAAGCAATTTCTTGTGCAGCCTATATAATGAATAGGTGTCCAACAAAAAGTGTTATGAATATAGTACCTGAAGAAGCATGGACAAGAAGAAAACATAGTGTTACTCACATGAGAGTATTTGGATGTGTAGCATATGCACATGTGCCTGATGAATTGAGAAGGAAGCTAGATAACAAAGGAGAAAAATGTATATTTGTTGGATACAGTGAAGAATCCAAAGCTTATAAGCTCTATAATCCAACAACAAAGAAAGTTATAATCAGTAGAGATGTACAATTTGTAGAAGATGAAGCATGGGATGGAAGTATAGAGAAGACAGTCAATATTTCAGCTAGTATACCTCAAGAGGAGAATGAAGTTCCAGCATCAACAAATATTCCAACTATTGTGACTCCTCCCACTCCCATTCAAGCTCAGCAAAGTAGTCCACAAGTGACACCGGCATCAACTATAAGAACAGCCTCAATCATTCAAGGAAGCAGTCCAACAAGAGGACAACAAACACCATCTACAGCAGGACCATCGGTCCACATTCCACAAGTTCAAGTGATATGTCAAATCCTACATTGGCAAGTCTGAGAAGACAGAAAATCAGAAGCATAAGAGATATATATGAGCAAAATGAAGGTGAGAATAATTCAGATCAGATTTCTCTTTGTGCATTTTATTCTCAAATAGAAGATCCAATTCATTTTGAAGATGCAGTCAAAGATGATAAATGGGTAAGTGCTATGGATGAAGAAATTGAAGCAATTGAAAAGAATCAGACATGGGAACTAGTCAGTCTTCCAAAAGACAAAGATGTAATTGGAGTGAAATGGATTTATAAAACCAAATTGAATGAAAAAGATGAAGTTCAGAAGCTTAAAGCAAGATTGGTTGTAAAGGGCTATTCACAACAGCCTGGAATTGACTACAATGAGACATTTGCACCTGTAGCGCGATTGGATACTATAAGGATGATTTTAGCATTAGCAGCTCAGAATAAGTGGTCCGTATCTCAAATGGATGTAAAGTCATCTTTTTTAAATGGTTATTTAGAAGAAGTTTATGTGGATCAGCCACCTGGGTATGAAATTCTGGGTCAAGAAGACAAAGTTTACAAATTGAAAAAGGAACTGTATGGATTGAAGCAAGCCCCAAGAGCTTGGTACAACAGAATAGATAGTTATCTTTTGTTGAATGGATTTAATAGATGTAGCAGTGAGCCCACACTGTATACAAAAATGAATGAAGAAGGTGAAATACTAATAGTATGCTTATATGTGGATGATTTAATTTTCACTGGCAATTTGTCAATTGATCTGTTCAAGGCAGACATGAAGAAAGAATTTGAAATGACAGACTTAGGTCTGATGAAGTATTTTTTAGGCATTGAAGTAAATCAAAATGAAAGTGGTATTTTTATTTCACAGTCAAAATATGCAAATGACATTTTGAAGAGGTTTAATATGATGAAGTGCAAACCAGCACCAACACCTACAGTGACAGGTCTGAAACTAAGCAAGGATGATAGAGGGTCTAATGTTGATCCAACTCTGTTTAAGAGGCTTGTTGGAAGTCTCATGTATCTCACAGCCACAAGGCCAGACATTATGTATGGAGTAAGTTTGATTTCAAGGTTTATGGAAACACCAAAAGACACCCACTGGAAAGCAGGGAAAAGAATTTTAAGGTATGTAAGTGGAACAAGAAATTTTGGCATTAAGTATTCAAGTTCAGATGAGTTCAAACTCATAGGATACACAGACAGTGACTGTGCTGGTAGCATTGATGACAGAAAAAGCACGTCTGGTTATGTATTTAATTTTGGGACAGGAGTTGTCTCATGGTCTTCAAAGAAGCAGCCAATAGTTTGTCTTTCATCAGCCGAAGCAGAGTATGTAGCAGCCACAAGTGCAGCATGTCAAGCAGTTTGGATGAGAAGAATTTTGAAAGAATTGCAAAATGAACAAATGGAGGCAACAAAAATTTACTGTGATAACAATTCAGCCATTGCTCTTTCGAAAAATCCAGTCTTTCATAAGAGAAGCAAGCACATTGATACTAGATATCATTTTATCAGAGAATTAATTAACAATGGTGATATATTTTTAGAGTATTGCAGATCAGAAGAGCAAAGTGCAGATATTTTTACAAAGCCGCTGGGAAGAGATAATTTTATTTTTCAAAGGAACAGATTGGGCATGGTGGACAGTGCAGTTATGCTTAAGGGGGAGTGTTGCAATATTAACCCTAGCGCCGTAGTTCCCTTAACCGTTACCCGCTACTCGCCAATCAAAATTAACCATCGCGATACCTTGAGAACCGTTGAAGTTTTTTGTTTTATTTCAACCGCCTGCCGTACCTCCAGCCAATGCCCGCTATATCGCAATCAATAAAATATTCATCGCGATATCACGGGAGACTCCGTAGAAGTTTTACTTTATTCTAACCGCCAAGTGTTTACCGCAGTTTACCGGGCCGTCAACTAACCGCTGCCCACAATATCGTAATCAAGATTTTAACCATCGCGATACCGCGGGGAACTATGGAGAAAGCCGCCACCGCCAAAGGAAATATCGGGATGCGAAAGATTTAATATTTAAGTTTGAATATTATGAAAAGGACATTGTATTAAATGTATTTTGACGGGGGAAAAATTAGTTAGGTGAATTTGAATTTTAAATTGTAATTCGGGCTTTTCTCATCATTGAATTTTTTTCCATTGACTTTTTGCTGCATATATTTTGTAATTGTAATTTATTTTTCAACAGAGGAAAGTGAATGAGAATGAGAAGAAGGTGAATGTGAGCAAACAGAAAATTACGAGCAGCAGCTCTGTGTGTTAGGAAATAATATTTTATGTTTTAATATTTACTGTGTGTGTGAATTTTATTTTCCTCGCCTCCGGCCTTCAAAACCAGAAAAAGTTGATCACAAAAACCATGCCACAATAAAAAATTATTTTAAGTAATTTTTCATATTGACCATTCAATTCCCTATATAATAATTACATTCTATTACTGTGAATTGAAAGTGGAACAATAGTGAGATCTAGGTGGAGGAATAAGAATCCACTGTACTTTGTAAAAATGGTTTTATTGAATTTCTATTTATTTCCAATTGAATCAATGAATGGCTATAACTATATCCAATCCAAACGAGAAAGCATTCCTTTGAGTAAGGAAAAAAAACAAAAAAAAGCGCAGACGTACTCATCTGTTTTGAATTGTATGCTAGAAATAAACGAGACTTTCTTTAGCGCTTCTTTCGACTGTTGAAGTTTATCAATGTATTTCCCCTCCTTTTCATACTTAAGAAATGCATCCGCATAAATTCCCTTGCTGATATAGCGAAGGTCAGATGGAAACATTGTAAGAAATGGGAATAATTTTGGCCTTAATCTGAGACATGAGAGAAAGTTCCGCCGAAAACCAGGGTGGGTAAGCATAGTTTTGGGAGAAAATGGCTCTATGAACTGGAGACGTTCCAACGGCTTGTTCTATGTCGAGAGAAAATAAGTTTCCCAATAATAATTGTGGCAAACCCATGAAGACCCTCAATCCCAAATGTTGTATAAAATGAAAAAGGACAATTCCAATGGAGTTTCTGACATCAGAACCTCTATTGTTGATAAAAACATGGTAGCCTCTAGAAGACAAATCATGACTGGGAAGAGATGGAGTAGTAGATGAAAAGGAGCTTGCGATTCCAGCAAAGCAATTCTCCTCCTCTGTTTCGCCATCAAATGAGTGAGGATTTCTGCAACTCTGTCATGGATACAACAATGACCCTCAAAGTCTAGCAGTTGCATACTGCTTGATAAGAGACCAAATGGTACTCAATAAACAAAAGATTTCAACACTTTCCCGTGGTCTCTTTGGCAAGATGAATATTTCCAAGAATCAAGGAAGATTAAAACAACTATTAGAGCACATTTTGATTTCTGAGAGGAGATGTTTCTAAACATCACTTTTCAAATAGTTCATCTTCATAAAAGTACATACGAAAGGAGATTGGCTTTCACACCCTTTTCATTATGAAAGAGCTCATTTAACTTCAAGAGAAGTTTGTATATACAAAAGAAGATTGGTTTTTCATACCCTTCCTAGTATGAAAGAACCCAGTTCAAAGGAAGTTTTTGATGAAAGGTTTTTATAAAGTCTAGAAAGCTATCAAAACTTGGCTTCTTTGGAACAACTTTGGCTTTCGTAATGGTCTCTCCATGACTAACAATTTATCAAAACTTGTTCTTTGAAACAACTTTGGCTTTCATAATGGTCTCTCCATGACCAACAATTTATCAAAACTTGGCTTGTTTGGAACAACTTTGGCTTTCATAATGGTCTCTCCATGACCAACAATTTATTTGGTGGCTTCTTATATTTCAACGCTAGCGTGGTCCTCTTAGTTTTTCAAAAGGGGAATGAAGATTATCCTTCATCTATTTTTGTAAAGCTACCAAGCATTTTTAAGTATTGAAACTTTTGAAAGTATTATTCCTTCTATTCCTATAAACATGGTTCAAAAAATTAAAATTAGATCTTGTAAACATTGATAAAAAGATTGAAAATTGTACCAAAATACACCATTCTAAAATTAGAAGTCTCACACAGACTACTCTTGGTTATTACCTATCTTGTTGTGATGCTA
>VDFB02326185.1:0-17370 GCA_007258455.2 Sequoia sempervirens | reverse complement strand
CTTTATTGCGGGAAGCTAATAATGTTTTCATAGCAGGAGCCAGATCGAAAAGATAGTGAAGTAAAGGTAAGATTTCCTGAGCAAATGAGGTTATGTTGAGATAATCCACTTTAGATTCTTCAACTTGATATTCTCATAAAACTGACGCGAGAATCGCTGCATTGCACCATCAAAAGACCAAAGCAAGAATAAGAATATCAATAGGTTAGATTAAAAAAATGAAAGAAATATAACAGACGTGATTCTAATGTTTTTAACGAATTTTCCTCCTCTAATATTAAAATTGAAGATTCAAATGGAGTATATAAAGCCCTCACACTGGAAGCGGTTGCCAATTTGCAACACTCCCACTTTAGTTTGAAAGATCTAAATTACAATATTTGCAATAAAATAATCCTTTAAACACTTACCATTGCCGCCCACTCAGCCTTGTGTATACATATTTGTTCCAAGTCTGGAAATTCTCTTAGAATCATAACATCGCGCAAAAAGAAACACCCGTGCGTGAAGGTAATTTTTCTCAGTGATTTGAGAGTTGTAAAAGCTTCAAGTTTTACATTTGTGCATAGACTTAAACATGCTGGCAAGTAGAAATCTATCTCCACGCTATAAAATGTGTCTTTTATTACAAGACTTTGTAATCGGGCGCAATTTGCTATCATTGCTTTGATTTGAGAGGAGAGATTGAGAGAAATAAGACTGTTAGAACATATCTTTAATTTCTCAAGTCCACTGCAATTACCAAGTACTAAAATTTCCAAAACTGGACATAATTGCAACATTAGCTCTACGTTATAAAAATTCAGAGTTGTTAGGCTGGCGAAGCCACCGAAAGAGTCCGACATGTTAGTGAGAACGAAATGCTTGAGAGCCAAAGATCTGAGGGTGTGACATAAAAAAATGGATGTGGGAACCTCAAATTTAGACAGCTGTGACTTGTTATTCTCAATTATAATTTCTCTCACATCTTTCAGAGCAGCGCTACGAATCCATTCATAAATCATGTCACTTGTACAATAGGAACGAGCATTATTGAGCTCAAAAAGTTCAAGGGAACCAGAGTGAAGCTCAAAAATACCATCAATTATATTTTGGAATCCATGGGGGCTACATGATGAAGAGAAGAAATCCCATGAAAATTTTAGGTTTTGTAAGAACTTCCAAAGAAACTTCCATCTTTTAGAGACGACAGAACAACACACTGCTTGTTTCAAGGAGATTTTACTCAGAATGAAGATCAGTAAGCTATCTAGTAAATCGTTTATGCTTAGTCCTTTTCTTTTACAAGCCATAACTTCCCTTCTGTAAGCCATGAGAGAGGTTGCCGCACTGATAGAAATTAATGGGCTTTGTAAATATTTGTTGTAGAATAGGGTAAAATCAAGGGACAAAACATGAATCTATAAAGTTCAAACCCTAAAGACCCTAAATCAATAATGAAATGCAAATGAACATAGAAACATAAAATAACAAATAATATTACCATAATTCCTATATCATAGTTGATTCACCTCCATTGTCCTTCTCCATCTTGCTTTGTATGCTTATTGCCCTCAGATTTTGAGTATGCAACAATAAGCCTAATGATAATGATAGCAAAATATTGAAATGACAATGGCAGGTCTCATTTATAGAAAACCAAATTGGAATGAAGGGCTAGGATTAATATTCAATATGATATGAAAATCAATGGTCAAGATTGAAAGATGTAGTATGAAATAGGGTTAGGGCTAACTTGGTTATGGATGGATGGTGGAGATTAAATTATAGAATAATTCAATCAAGGGTGGAAATTAATTGAGATGTGAAAAGATAAGAATGAAATTAATGGACATGTGAAGAGATAAAATGTCACGGATAAAGAAGTGGGTGAAATAAATTAAATAATTATAAATATTTAGTTTGAAAGGGAAAATGGATAATTAAATAATTTAAAACAATTATTTAATTATAGAGGAAAGGGGAAAGTTGACTTTTTTTAATTAAAAATTATGAATTGAAGCTTTACCTTTACCTTTTTAATAGGTTTCATTTTATTTTTAACTTTTTAGTTACTTATAATTTTTAATGTAAAAGTTAAAATTTTAACTTTAACAATTTTAACATGGTTTATTTTTATTTTTAATATTTATTTGAAGTATCATTTTCATTTTTGAAATTTTTAACTTATTTAATAATTTAATTATATTAATTATATTTATAGTTAATTTGATAATATTATAATAACTTTTTAATTTGTAAATTAAGTTTATCTTTAATTAATGTTTTTGATATGGAAAAATAGGTTTTGAAGGGGTCCTGAACCCTGTACAATGAAAGGAAGCTACTAAAGAGAAAGAAACATAAGCACCTGTAGCCCAAAAAAGCCAAAAATGCTATCAAAAGATAATAGTAGACAAATTGACAACAAAACATCAGCACAAAAGGTTGATCAAGAACCTCAATCGAATCCATATTACTAGAGATGACCTTGTCGTGCATCTCTACCACTTTCTCAAGTTCTTGGAATGAAATGGTTGCCCTCTTCTTTGTCTTGCTCCTAGTACGCAAGCATGGTCTAGCTTTCACATTCTTCTCCATGCATGGGCCAACATCCACATTCTTCTCCACCAAATTCATATGACTAATCTCAGCAATAGCCTCCTCATGTTCACCAAGGTCTAGATTCTTACTAGTCCAATTGATTGTTTTTTCATTCAACAAAAACAAGCCCCGCACACTAGATTTCAAGGACTAGTTGCTAATTCTCACCACAACTTGCAAGTCATTGCTAATCTTGTTCACTCTATCCTCCATAGGCACAAACCACTCCTGATGAACCCTGTGAACAATATTTTCCAAATTAGCCATCCTTTCGTCATGATTTTTGCCAAGTTTTTTGACATCCATAGCTACCATATAAAGGATCACATTCATATTTTTGACCTTATCGTTCACTAACCATTCTTTTTATTTTAGTTCACCAAAGCCACACAAACATCCTACCACTCTTTCAGCTTGTTATTGAGGTCCTTGACCTCTGAAAAGAGTCATTTAGTAAGAGAAAGGAGATTTCTAATGCCATCCTCTACCATTCTGCAAAAAAGATCCAATCAATCTCATCCCAATTCATCGATGCAGTAGTAGGAAAAACAGCATTCTCATGGAGGTCCTTCCGATTCCCACCTTTGCCCTCCAAATCCTCCTTAGCAAGAGAGTCATCCAAATCAATAACCTCAACTTTCACTTGATGTTTCTTAGAAGATTTGACCGACTTCACCAACATCTCGAGAAGCCCTTTCTTGTCTTCAACCTGCTTAACCTACTCATCACCCTTGCAAATATGGGACTCCATACCACCATGCTTAAGAGGTTCCTCCCCAAAATTCATGAAACCCTCACCCTATTGGCAGATGGTCAGTGCTCCCCTTGGAATTTGTGACATGGACTAATCACCTCCCGTGGATCCATTAACTCTGGCAGTTGTATCGAGCATTAATAGGTTGATCTTTTGGTGCAATAGAAATTGTGGGCCAACAATTGGTATCAAAGCCAAAGGTGTTGGGTTTGAATCCCCTTGGGTAATGCTAAGGGAGATTTTTTAGGAAGATGGTCAATGCTCCCCTCGAGATTCATGACATGGACTAACCACCCCGTGGATCTATTAACTCTAGCAGTTGTACTGAGCATCTATCTTTTGGTGCAATGACAATTGTGGGCCAACACACCCTCTAGAACATTTTCCACTGTAGTATGCTCTTTACCCTTTTGAATATTCCCCTAAAACCCCTTGTCACATAGAACAAGGGACTCCTCCACACCTTTCATCCCATCCTCTCCTGGAATAAGAACACACTTCTCTTTCTTAGTGCCCCCTTTCTTCCCCTTCAAATTATTTTTAATAGAATGAGAAGCAACCTCCTTCATTTCAATGTCAATCTTGTAGCCCTTTGACCAGGACTTAGAAGCCTTTGAATCATCCTCAAACTCCCCCTCATCCTCTGATATTCCATTCTATTGTGAGTAGAAGAAAGCTTAGGAATGTCAGGTAAAAACTTCAACTTAATGTGATCAATAATAAGTTTCATGAGACCCTCATGGAGAATTGCTTTACTAGGGTTCTTTCTATGATCATCAATACTATTTTCCATATAAACAAGCAAGTAATAGGGGAACAACACTAAATTGTTGTGTCTGAAATGATTAAGCAACATAAAGTAGTAGCCATAAATCATAAAGTACCTTCCATTAAGCGTGAAGAATTTCATTATAACTAGCGCCACATCTCTCCATGATGCCTTAATTGACTCTTGATCATACCCACCGCTCCTCATGCACCTCAACCTCTGCCTTTCCTTTCCTTTGAAAAAATTAGCTATGGCAGTATTTGAAGCAACACGATCTCTATAAAACCTCTTTCCCTTTGTTGATAAACCAGTAATCTCGGCAATAAACTCCTTAGTGATATTCACCTCCACACCTTGGTAACCCAACATTCTATTGTTCCAACCATTCACAAAGGCCTCATTCATCTCCAAATTAGCACCATGAAATTTGAGCAAGTAGGGGAAAACACCACCTTTCTCCAAGTATTCCTAAATAATCTCATTCCCACTGAATTCCTCACAAGAGAGTGGCTCAACTCTGCAATGATCACCTCCCATGGCTACCTGAAACAACCAACTCACAACCTTCACCTTGTTCCTATGAGAAGAAAGGGTTAATCAAACAATCCAAAAGCAAAGCCAAATAACACCCATAAACTGTGTTAGCCTGGAACCACGAATACAACCAACATTAAAATCCCAACCCATGATCTTGTTTTTAGAAGATATGCAATAATTAAATGAACAAGCTCTAAACTCAAAGTTCGTAAACCAAGGGAAGAGGAAATAAAATAACTTCTCTGAATGTTTCTGCTACCATGACAAGACAATTGGTCAGGATTAGAAATACTCTAAAGATTAAAAGGAATGGCATCATAAGAGTACCAATGATTATGAGACACAACCCCCAAATTGGTGAACCCATCAACAAGAGAATTAGCCTCCTAAAAAACATGTGAGATTTAAACATCATCAAAGGATCTAATGATGGAAAGCACATCTTCAATTAAATTAACAATAGACCACAACAGTGGAATTACCTTAAGGAGATAATTTATAATGTTGAGAGAGTCCCCTTCTAACCAAAGCTTAGTCACCCCTACCTCTTTAGCAAGTAAAAGGACATGATAAGCTGTTGTTCCCTTTACATAGCAGTTTGTTTGGGTTCCTAAAGGGAGTGCCATTGCAGAGACAAACCTACCATTCTCATCACATAACACTCCCCCACAACCAATAAATCCTAGATTCCCCTTAGTAGCACTATCGAAGTTGACTTTGAACCAGCCCTAGGATGGGGCTTTCCACCGAAACCCCTCCCTAGAAACCTTAGTTTGTTAGTGTAATTAATTAATTAATTATTCCACTAGCATAAGTTAACTTAGGTCATAAATCATTTAGTCCTAGGTTGCATCATTTAATAAATGGGATAATATTCCCTTCCTAGTTTGTGGGATAAGATTCCTTCTAGAACTTATCTCATCATTTAATGATAATCTACATAGGGTTCACATATTGTCACATGTTGTTAGATTATAACACTTGGCAACATCTCATGCATATCAGGTTTTACTTCTTGCCTATATAATTAGGCATCTTGTTCATTTGTAACATATCATTTTTCATCATATCAATAGAATCTTTAATCAGCATTCCATTGTTGCAACACTTCTCTTTGTGGTTGATTATCTTTCATGGCTAAAGTCCTTCATTGAAGATTTTGGAGCTTCAGGGGCTATGCATCCATTAATCTCAACATGGTATTAGAGCTAGTCCATTGAAACATCAACCCTTGATCCAGGAAGTTGGAGTGCAAGATTCTTGCAAGCTTGTAGTTTTATGTTGCAGGCTAGTTGGTTCTACCTGGGAGCCAAGCTGATTTTTGGTGCAGATCAGGCTCTCTCTGACCTCTCCATTGCATCCAGAAGGCCTCAAAACCCATAGATCACCTGTTCATTTGCCAAAATCGGAGTAGATTCAACCAGGAGCCTTTGAGGTACAATCTAGGGATTGCATTTTTTGTACAAATCCGTACATGTTTGTAGGAAAAAATCTTCCCTCTTAGTCCTCCATCAAGGCAAAAAAAATTTAGAAAAATCAAAAAAAAATTGGCTATTATTGGGAAAAAATTTCTATAGTTTCTTCAAAAATATTTCTGTAGAGTTTGACCTGCAATTATATTACTCCGTCGGCAGAAAAAATTATTTCGCAGGCTATAGTTTTTGGTTAATCGGCATTTATATTTTCAGTGTTTTAATTTTTAATTTTTGAATATTGCAAAGTATTGCAATTCAAAAATTAATCCGTCGGCCTGCATACACCAGTCAAATCGCATCATTTTCTACGTCATCGTGTCGGCCCTGTCACATCAGTGACCTCTGCTGACATCATCCATCGGCCCCCACTCTGGCCGATCACCGTCCATTGGCTACCAATCTCTGGCCACTACCTGTCGAGCCCTCCATCGAAGTCTCTGGCACCGCCTGACAACCAAGCCCCCGCCACAGTTCCATCACTGCCCAAGGGCTCCACTAACCTCTGAGTGGTGTATCTCCTCCCGGCCACACCACCGCTCCTGCCACCGAACAACCGCTCCGACGCCACCCATCTAGCAGTGCTTGTTTTTTTTCCAACACTCAGCCCCACAGTCATACCAGTGACTGGGGGCTTTTTTTTTTAGCCCCAAGCACTTCTTTTTTGCGCCTAGTTAGCCAGTGCATCACCAATCAGGCAGAATTCTTCTAGGAGGCATAACTTCTGCATCCGACATCAAAAATTTGCAAACGATATATCGTTGGAAAGGTATTTCTGTCTAATTTCCAGAGGTGTGCTTAATTTTTCCAGATTCTTCTTCTATCACATTTTATTCTCAGTTGAAGTTCAGAAACCCTAATTTTTTGGGTTTAGAGGTGATTTCTCGCTTTTCAATTTGTTTCAAAAGCTTCACTTCAGTTGGTAATTCATCAGATATCAGCATTCAAATTTTTTTGTTAGAAATATTTGTCTTGGATTGTTGTTCTTCTCCAATGGCTGAAATAGGATTTGAGATTCTTGCTCCTCATAACTATCACACATGGAAAGTCAGCATGCAGAGACTTCTTTGGTCTAAGGGACTTTGGTCCACCTTGAATGAGAATCAACTTCATCTCACCAGAGACTATGAGAAATTTCAGCATCAAACTAAGTGTGAAGAGGCAATGGGGCTCATTGCTCTACATGTATCTACCTCTTTATTCTTCCATATTGAGGGGTGCCAGACTCCCAAGGAGGTTTGGGACAAGCTCAAGGATCTTTTTGGTTCTGTTAGTGATGTTCGAGCTTTGTAATTGGAGGCTAAACTTTCCTCACTTGTTGTTGATCAATTTCCTTCCATTGAAGACTACCTGGTAAGGTTTAAGTCTTTACGAACTCAGCTTTTAGGTTGTGGAAAAGATAAGTCTGACAAAGAGTGCATATTCATGATTTTATCTAAGTTGAGAGATTCCTTTTCCTATTTTGCTACATCTTTCTATTCCACCATGCATGGTCTTGGTAATAGCTTTGTTATGCCATCATTTGAGACTTATTGTGAAAGGCTAACTAGAGAGCATTCCAAGCTCAATCAAGCTGATACATCCACAAAGTCACATGCATTGGTGGAAGGACCATCAAAAGGAAAGGGTAAGCATAAGGGAAAATAAAAAACAAGAGCTTCTTCTGAATCATCTTTTCAGCCTAAGGAAGACAAACCAAAGAGGGAGAGGCCCAAGTGTAACTTCTGTAATGGGCTTGGTCACATTGAGGATACCTATTTCAAGAGAGAGATACATAAGCTTTGGAAAATAATTAGAGATCACAATATCACTCTCCCACCTACTACAGTAAAATCTCCTCACTCCCCCTCTCATGAAGAGTCATCATCTGGTATTGTTGGCATTGCTACTGCTGACAATCTTGGACAGGGAAATGCTTTGATAACTACCTTGGTTGATAATAGAGATGGATGGGTACTTGACTCTGGTGCTTCCCGACATGTCACTTCTTATCAACAACATATTTTGTGGGATACTCTGAGGCCTACCGACTTTGATCAAATGTTCACAGAAAATGCAGATATTGTCTATGTTGATGGTCTTTGTGATGTTGATCTTGATGGAAGGAGGTTGGAAGATGTTGTCTACATTCCTCAGATTGCTCATAATTTGTTGTCTATTTATCAACTTGCTCAGGAGGGATTGAAAATTGAGTTCACTTTATAACTTGCTATCATCAGAGATAGGTTTGATGTCCTTGTTGCCTATGGTCAAGCAGATCATCATTCCAAGGTATACAAGTTCACAAAATTTTGGGATCGAGATCCTCCTGTTCCTGACTCTCCAGATTCAAGGGTAGGAAGCACATCATCCCCTCCTCCTCACCAGGGTTGTGGAGGCTGAATTGACTTGGCTCTTTGCATGGCACCATCTTCTTCCTTACACACCTCTCAGTTGAGATTTGCTTCAGCAGGGATGGATACATTCACTTCTTTAGACTTGTGGTACATGGATGGGTTCTCTTCAAGTATATCCAACTTGGCTACTCAATTTCACACTTGTCTTGAGGACATTCTAGAGGGGACTACTCTCCTTTATGGGGGGGATATCTAGTCCACATCTTTTTGATCTTTTTGTATATATGTGATGGTTGTAGTCCTTGGGGGGATAATGTTGAGTCCTCTAAACATCACTCTTCCATCTTTCTTGCTTTTTATCTCCTTTTTGGAGAGGGGTTTTGTTCCCACTGGGTTTTCCCCTTTTCTCTGGTTGTGGGATATTTTTTGCATCCCCATGTACATGGGTACCTAACATGGCCTCGTAGCCGAGACCCATCATCATCTTGCATAATCATTGCATTTTCCTCCCTAAGTTGAACTTATGGGGGGTGTTAGTGTAATTAATTAATTAATTATTACACAAGAATAAGTTAACTTAGGTCGTCCTAGGTTGCATCATTTAATAAATGGGATAATATTCCCTTCCTAGTTTGTGGGATAAGATTCCTTCTAGAACTTATCTCATCATTTAATGATCATCTACATAGGGTTCACATATTGTCACATGTTGTTAGATTATAACACTTGGCAACATCTCATGCATATTAGGTTTTACTTCTTGCCTATATAATCAGGCATCTTGTTCATTTGTAACATATCATTTTTCATCATATCAATAGAATCTTTAATCAGCATTCCATTGGCAACACTTCTCTTTGTGGTTGATTATCTTTCATGGCTAAAGTCCTTCATTGAAGATTTTAGAGCTTCAGGGGTTGTGCATCCATTAATCTCAACATAGTCTTCTCCATAGGAATAGAAAGATCATAAGAAAGGTTCCAACGACTCCCCACCATTAAATCATAATTAGAAACCACAACCTTAGGCCTAGAAGTATGAAGCACCAAACATTCAGATAGAAAATTTTCTCTTATCGCCTCATGAATTTTGAAAGCAAGTCTTAAAGGAGGAAGTTCCAATTGATGAAACACATGATTATTTTGTTCCTTCCAAACCCCCCATGCCACATGCAATAGAATAAGAGACCATAACATTGAGAGAGCTAGATTCTAGGAAAGAGCACCAACTGAAACCAGAGATCCAAGATAGAAGCAAGAAAAACCCAAGATAAGTTCCACATTTGAAGAACATGAGCCCAAACATCCAAAGAGAAACTACACCCAACCAGAAGATAAAAAACATCCTCAATAGCCTCCTTGCATAAGAAACATCTATTGGGCAAAGCAATACCCCTTTTTGAGAGATTGTTGAGAGTAAAAATTTTATCTTGACAGAGAAGCCAAAAGAAGATATTGATTTTGGGAAAAATCTTAAGATTCCACAAACACCCCCAAAGGGAGAGGGACCAAAGATCCGAGTCTAATTAGAAAAGGTAGAAGACATCAAAAACTGGTCATTGGAAGAAAACCTCCACAATACCAAGTCAACAAGGAAGAAGCTAGAATATGAATCCAAGATAAAAACTAATAAAGAGGTTCAAGATCCCTATTAACCAAATCAAGTATAATCCAATTACCATCAGAAATATATTCTAACACCAAAAGGCCCCACTCCCCAATACAAAGATCTTTGAAAGGGGCCACCCAAGATTCTTCTTTCAAAGGGCCATGACCAATCCACCAGTCATCCCAAAACATGATCCTCTTTCCATTTCCAAACACCCAACATAGACCATCAACAACAATAGGATGAGCTTTCAACATGAAGTTCCAAAGGGCCGAACCCAAAGGAGGAACAAATACATCCCTCAAAAGGTCTCTAAACTTGTCAAAACCCCATAAATATTTCAAAGAAAAAATAGAATTCCATTCCTTAATATCCAACAACAAATTCCACAACTGTTTAGCAAGGAGGGTCTAGAGTTGAAGTCTTTCAATTTATGAAGACTTAAACCACCCTGATCTTTAGCCCTACAAACCTCCTCCCAAGAAATAAAATGCAGCCATTTCTTCTCCTCCGCACCAGACCAAAGAAATATTTTCTAGATGCACTCAATCTTCTCCCAAAACCTCCTAGGAATCTGGAAGAGGCTTAAAGCATAGACTAGAAGATTATGTTAAGTTGACTTAATTAACTAAATTTTCCAAACTTGGCTAAGAAGATATCCCTTCGAACCAACAAGTTTTGAATTAAACTTATCAATAATACAAT
Source organism: Sequoia sempervirens (assembly GCA_007258455.2). Lineage (NCBI taxonomy): Eukaryota > Viridiplantae > Streptophyta > Pinopsida > Cupressales > Cupressaceae > Sequoia > Sequoia sempervirens. The sequence goes on along the minus strand of VDFB02326185.1, from coordinate 6,606 downwards.
ACCAAAAGGAGTCTAGAACCATATTTTAACATAGAGGAAGCCCTAAATAGGTAGAAGGTAGTTCCCCTATGCCACATTCCAGAATCCTAGCAATCCTCTGTTGGTGATGCTTTAGAGTATTAAGAAAAAAGATAGTACTCTTAGGCAATCTTACCTTTTTCCCAGAAGCCACCTCATACTGCTAAAGAATGAGGAAAATAGACTTCACCATAGAAACCAAAACTTCAAAAAGAACAATAGTGTCATCCACAAATTGTTGATGCAAAAAACAATGCTAAAGCGAAGAAGGATAAAGACCTCTAAAAACACCATTAGAGATAGCTTGAAAAATATATCTACCCAAAGACTCCACCATAATAATAAAGAGGAAGGGAGAAATAGGATCTCCCTATCGTAACCCACAGGAGCTTCTAAAGAATGCAAAAGGATACCCATTCACCAAAATCGAAAAGGAAGGAAAAGAGATTAATTGACCAACTAGCTGCAGAACCCAATCTGAGAAACCAAATGGCTTTAGGATATTACACAAAAAAGGCCAATTAACCTAATCATAGGCCTTCACCAAATCCAACTTCAAATTAATACCAAACTTCTTATTAACCTTAAGAGAGTGGATGTTCTCATGCACCATAAGCGCCGAATCTAAAATTTTCCTCCCAAGAACAAATTTATTTTGCTGAGGAGAAATAATACGAGGTAGGACCACCTGCAACCTTGAAGCCAAAACTTTAGAGATTTTTTTATGAACATGATTGCACAAGCTGATAGGCCTAAAATCACAAATTTAGACGAGGCTCCAAGATTCTTAGGAATGACCACAATAAAAGTAGAGTTCAACTCCTTTAGAAGCTACCTACTGCCAAAAAATTCTTTAGTAGCACTGATAACATCCTTGGAGATAATCTCCCAGTAGGTCTAAAAGAAAAGAATAGGAAAACCATCCTTCCCGGGGGACTTATTTCCTTCAAAGGAGAACACAACCTTCTTCACTTCCTTATCATAAGGAATGCACAAAAAACCCTTGTTCACCTCAGATGTCACCAAGTTAGGAATAACATTAAGAAAAATCTGCTAGAAAATGGGATCAAGAGGGTGATCTACAGACAACAAATTCTCAAATAAATAATGAGCAATAGATTTAATTTCATCATCCACTTCCAAAGAGAAATTATCAACAACAATTTTGGAAATATTGTTAGAGGATCATTGCTGCAACATGGTGAGATGAAAAAAGTAGGTGTTTTTATCCCCACTTCAAATCCATATCTCCCTTGATCTTTGTTTCCAAAACTCCTCCTTAGCCACAATATTATGCGGGCTAGCTAAAAGATTGCTTTCCTTCTGAAGAATAGAATGATCATTCCCACTAGTCTAAATTATCTATTGCAAAACATCCAACTTGGCCTTAATCACATATTTCTCCTTAAAAATATTACCAAAAGAGGATTTATTCCATTAGATAATATTCTACTTAACAGAGGGAAGCTTCTTAGCAACTTTAAACATCGCATAACCATCCACATTGATACTCCACCAATCAACAACTCTAGATCGTAAGTCTGGGTGGCTGATCCAAAAAAATTCAAATCTAAAAGGGAAAACCTTCTTTTGACCCAAAGATTCAACATACAAGGAAATAGGAAAATGATCTGATCCAATTCTAGTAAGGGCCAAAAGGGAACAATCAAAAGAGTACAACCAATCAAGAAAAATAAGAGCATGGTCAAATTTAACCTAAATGATAGCATCCCTCACACGCCAGTTGGACCAAGTATAGGATGCTCCACACAAATCCAAATCCAACAAAGAATTATCATTGATGAAATTCATAAGATCGAATCAACTATCCTCCGCAACCTGGGAACCCTTAAAATTATTTGAATAATTGAACGATGTGTTGAAATTCTCCATGACCAACCAATTCTAAAAAAATAATTGAGATTTAAAAGTGTGCAATCCATCCCAAAAATGCTTCCAGGCACACTTCAAGTTAGGGGCATAGATATTAGAAATCACACATGAGAACTTATTTCTAGGACTAGAAAAGGAGGTAGCAACATGATTTTCAAAACCAAACAGACTAGAACCAAAAACCACCTTAGGATTCCAAAAAGTAGCCACACCACCAAAATCCCCATCAGAATCAAATGCCTAAAAACCATAATCCTTAAACAACCCTTTCTTTATTTCCTCCACCTTATCCACACCCATCTTAGTCTCTTGAATCATAATGATATCAAGACGATGATCTCTTACTAGATTAGCAAGAAAATCCTATTTATCAGGATTATTCAATCCTTGGATGTTCCAGGAAAGGATCTTCATAAAGGAGTTTGTGAGGAGCCTCTGAGGCCCATCTCAAGAAGAGTCTTTTGTGAACCATCAACAATGTTAAGTTTGCTTTCTTTCTCCTGAAGTTGTTGCAATGAGGGTCTCCACCTACCTCTTAGCACAAAACCACAATCTAACTTTAAACAGTTTCTAGTAGCCATACCAACCATAGGAGAAGCAAGTTTCTTCGTATTTCAAGTTTTAGAAGTTGAGGGAAGAGGATCCCCAGCCTCCACCTCCAAAGAACCAGAAGAGCTAAAAAATTTGATAGAAGAGATAAGCACCTTCTCTTTCTTTGACACTTCCATGACAACTTCTTCAACCAACTTCAAATCCCTAAAGGAAACCGCCCATGCAGCCACAACTGAGTTCTCCACAAAAGAACCAGTGTTAACATTAGTTACCTCTTTGAAGGAATAAGAAACAACATTTGATACCATCTTCAATGGCATCACCTTCTCAGGTTCAACCACCACAAGATCCAAGGTATTGCCAACCACTTCCTTAGCCATAACCAACACATGCTCCCCCTCTACAATAGTAGAGGCATTCAACTCAAATTTTGAAGAGATACTTCCAACCTTGGCTTCCACAACCTCACCATCCTCTGCCACAACAGGGATCTCCCCAAAAATCTCTAGAGTAGGGAAAAGGTCACCAAAAAATCCAATAGTATCCTCACAGCTACCACCATGACCCAATCTAGCTTCATTCACAACAACAGTCGAAGGCTCAACAACACCCATAGTAGCCCCTAATTCATGACACCTTCCAACCTCCTTCTAAACTTTTGAGGGGTGAACAATATCCATCTTAGGGGTTGAGACCTTTTGGGGAGGCTTTTTGGACTTCAACAGGAATTTTTTCACCCAATGACCCACCTTCTTACAATGAAAATAGGAAAAAGGGATAGAGTCAAACTCAACCACCTGGTCCCACACACCCAACTTTGAATTAATCTTGATAGAAGTCATAAAATCTATAGATTGATCCATAATCACACAAAACCAGGCTTAAACCAGTTGTTTCCTTGAATTCATCAAATGGTCAATGGATAATAGGTGCCCAAAAGTACTTGTAATACCTTTAAAGACCTGCTCATCCAAAAATTTGAGAGGGAGACTAGGAAAACGCACCCACACCGACATCGAATCAAAAGAGCAGGAGTTCAGATTAAAGCCCGCCTCCCATTTCTTTCACACCAAAATAGAGTTGCCAATAAGCCACGACCCCCTAACCAAAACCTTCAAAAGGTCCTCCTCACATGAAAACAAAAAAGAGAAGAAACCCTTAGCAAGAGAAACCACCTCAACTTGCCCCTTCAAATGCCAATGATTCTTGGAAAGGTTACAGACTAACTTAATATTAGGAGGAGGCCCCAAATACTTACCCACCAACAATTGTTGCATAGAATGGACACCCTTCTCAATGATGCAATACGACACAAAAATAGAATACTCACTAGACATAGGATTAGCAAAGAAATCTGCCAGAGGAGAAGAGCTCTTATCCTTAGGCTTTGACCCAAAAAGTTTAGACCAACTCCTCCCTTCCAAAGAACTGTCATCAACTTTTCGACCAACTTCGTCAACTCCAAAAATGAGAGCCTCAAGAGCCACAAAAAGAGACCCCACCTTACCAAGGGAAGTACCATCAGGAACCAGACTACCGAAGATAGGAGGCACTTTTGAGTTATCTGATGGAAAGGACCCACAAGTAGCCTGATCTGTCAAACAACCGTCTAACACCCCCTTTACGCTAGCCAAACCGCCGCCATTAACACCAACCTTAGGAATAGGACTTCCTGCCTTCAACAAATTTGAGAAAACCTTACCCTTAGCTCCACCCACAACAGCTCCACCTGATGACAACTAGATATTATCTTTAATTAATGTTAATATTGTTTGTAATATATTAATTATCTTTTTTAGATACATATCTTATTATTATTTCAATTATAATAAATTAAAATTTTAATTTTTTTAATTTAATCATTTATTAACTTAAATTTTTTATTATTTATTATTAATTTTTTAAAATTATTGTCTATTAATATTTGGATTTTGATATATTTTGACTTTTCATTTATTTTATTCTATTTTAATTATTTATTTATATTTAAGTTTGAAATTTATTTTTATTATTTATGTCTTTTTTATAAAATTACAAATAATAATTAAAAAATATTAAAATTAATTTAATTTATAATTATTTATCTTATTAAAGTTTAATTGTTGTATAATAATTCTATTTTGAATTTATACAATAAAATGAATTTCAAACTTAAAATCCAAATTAAAATTTATAGTGTGTGCGAGTGAGAAGATACCTTTAGATTAGTCATTTCATGCCAACAATCTAAGGATAACACGTCCCTAGAGATTTACGCTTAGGGTAGCCTCTCATTTGGTTAAGGATATGATAATTCACCTTTATAACCTCTATAGTGTACCCATTGCACACTTAAGGAGGAAAATAGATAGAGAGAGAAAGAGAGAGAGAAGGGAGACGAAGACAGAGATAAGATATAGAGGCAGATAGAGAAAAAATAGAAAGAAAAGTAGAGAGAAAGAGAGGAGGAGCAAATGAGACAAAGGAGGAGAGATGTAGATAAACAAAGAGAGAGATAAAGAGAGTTATATAGAGAGAAAAAAATATAGAAATGGAAGTCCATAGAGAGAGGGAAAGGGAGATACAAAATGAGAGAAGAGAGAAAAAAAGATAGTGATAAAGATATAGAGATAGAGAGAAAGAGAAATAGAGAGATAGAGAGGGAGAAAAAGATATAGAGAGATAATGATACATATGGAGATATAGGTAGATATATAGAGGAATAAAGAGAGAGAGAGAGAGAGAGAGAGAGATAAATAAAGAGAGATAAGAAGAGAGATAAAGAAAGAGCAAGAGGAAAAGAGAGAAGAGGAGAGACATAGATGGATATAGTCACATAGAGAGGGAGATCTAGAGAGATAGAGAAATAAAGAAAAATAGGAGAAAAAAATATAGAGTGGTAGAGAGATAAAGAGGGAAAGGGGAGAGATGAGAGAGATAAATAGGGATAGAAAAAGAGAGTAAGGGAGAGAGATATTAGAGAGAGGAAAATAGAGAAACATATATTGAGGTATAGAGAAGGGAAGAAAAATATAGATAGAAATAGGGTAGAGAGAGGAAGAGAGAGATCAAGATATAATGAGAAACATAGAGATAGAGAGGGAGATAGAGATATAAATATTCTCTTCCTATATCTCCCTCTCTATAGATATAACTTCCTATGTATTTTTGTCCCTCCACAGATCTCCCTCTCTTTGTCTCCCCCTCTTTATATCTCTATTTCTCTCTCCCTCTCTCTCCATATCCATCCCCATCTCTATCTATATATTCCTTTCTATCTCTCCCCCTATCTCTATCTCCTTACCTCTCCCTGCATCTCTCTCTCTCTCTCTCTCTCTCTCTCTCCTATATCTTTCCTAATGTATATATCTCTCTATATCTCCTTCTCTCTCTCCCCCTATCAATCTCTCTTTCTATATCTCTCTACTTCTCATCTATCCTCTCTCTATTTCTCTCTCTCTCCCTATATATATATATATCCCTCTCCATCTCTATCTCTATCTCAATATATTTCTCTCACACACACACCTCCCTATTTCTCCCTCTCTATATTTATCTCTATATATTTCTCTCTCACACACACACTCCCTATTTTTCCTCCCTATTTTTCCTCTCTCTCCCTCTATCGCTCTCTCTCCCTCTCTATCTCTATTACTTATCTCTATCACCTCCTTATCTCTCACTCTCTTGCTCTCTATAGCCCTCTCTATCTCTCTCTATATATCATTTCCTATATCTTTATCTCACTCTCTCCAACTCCCCCTCTTTCATTGTACCCCTCTTTTTGTCTCTATTTATCCATCTCCCTCTTTGTCTCTCCTTCCATCTCTCCCTCTATATATTTATCTATCTATCTTTGTCTTTGACTCTTTGTATCTCATCCCCTCTATCTTTCCCAAGTTGTATCTATCTCTCCATCTCTCCTTTTTATCCCTAGCTCTCCCTCTTTCTATCTCTATATCTCCCTCTATCCCCCTCTCTTCCTATCACTCCCTCTTTCTATATCTTTATACTTCTCTCTCCTATCTCTATTTTTCTCCTTCCTCCCCCCTCTCTATATATTTATACATAACTATCTCCCTCCCTATCTTTCTCTCTCTTATGCATACACATGTACACACACTCCTTGTTTCTCCCTCTCTATCTCTACCTCTATCTCTATAT
>VDFB02326184.1:0-32556 GCA_007258455.2 Sequoia sempervirens | reverse complement strand
GAGTGGAAAACCCTCCTGGGGTATAAAAACCACTCCCTAAATGCCTTCCAGGCTTAATCTTTTAAACAAAAGTTCACAATTCCTTATAGGCTGATTTTTGAGCACCCACTGAAGGAGCACTGGCCCCTCATTTTGAGACACCAATCTCAAGGAGTACCAACCCCTCAAAATATTTTTTACAATAATAATGACTCAGAGGATTTCTCTATTTTCAGTTAAGCACATATCTTTCTGCAGAGTTCATTCATACATTTCCATACAGACAAGGAATGATACTCTCAAAATTACAATCAACAACCTTTTCAGTTTTCAACATAGGTATTTAATTACATTTCAAGTATGTCAGTTGTGAAGAAATCTTCAAAACATTTTTCACCAGATCTTCAGATTCTCTTGCTGATTTTTGAATATAAAGTTGAATACTGATAGACTGTCGATGAAGATTAAAAATCAATAGTAACACTTATCTAGAGAGCTGCAAATCATCCTAGTAAATAAAGAACACAACTGCTCAAAGAGGAAACTCAATGAATATGCTGTCATGTAATGGTTCTGAGATTCGATTCAATCAATGATGTCAGCCTACAACTGTATTTTGAAGTTTCCAGAAATGGCCATAGAGTTTGAGATTTTGTTAACCACTCGCTGAGACACAAGAGTCTTTCTCACCGAGACACCCTTCTATATCATTCACTATCACTGTAGCCTTTTCTTTATTTGCTTTCGCCGAGACACAAGGATATCTCTCATCAATGTTCTTTTGTTTCATTCAAAATTGTCATGACTTATCACTCTCGGGGAGACCTCTCATACAACACACTAAGTCACACTGACAACCCTTTTTACTCTTGAGAGTCACTATAACCTTCAACTTTTGGGAAGACATTTCATAGAATACATTAAGTTCCACCAAAAGACTTTATCCACTATGAGTCACTAAGACTTTACCATCCTTTCACCAAAAGCCTTTCATTCACTATCACTGTGACCAACGATATCAGAGAGACCTCTTGTAGACTTCAAAATGTTTTGCCAAGGGTCACTTTTCACCCCGTGTCGCTGAGACAATACGAAGTCAGGGAGACGCTATATAGACTACCCTTTGTTTTGCTGAAACATCCTAAGCTCATCCTAGTTTGCCAAGATAGTCTCAATCTCACACGGATGGATGTCTTTGATAGAAATCCCTTGTGATGTCACTGTAACATAATGTTTCTCTCACCGATGCACCCTTCTATCTTATGAGGGTTGCTATAACATATCGACATCGGGGAGATCTCTTGTAGATCATTTTAGTCATACCAAAACACCCCGAATTCACACTTGTTTGTCGAGACTTCCAGAAAGTCCTACTGAATGCAATTGTCCAATAGCAGTCGGTGTGACATTGAACATCTGTTATGACATCACGCCGAAAGCAATAAGTCTGGCTGAAGTGAATCCCATATGTGATGTCGGTGAGACAAAGCCACTTCGCCAAGACCTATTATGAAAACCCTAACTCTTGCCGATGCGCATCCATCCACCATCGGTCGGTGTGACATACCTATTTTAGTGAGACCACATACTGATTAAACAACTCTCGCTGATAGACTTCCACATACACTAGTCAGGGAGACAATGTGATTTCGCTATGACCTCAGCTTGACGGCCAAACACATGCCAATATAGAACACTTTCTGTCACTAAAACAAAAGAGAAGTCTTGCCGACATTAGCCTGTAAGATAAATTCAATTGCCATGACATTTGAAATGTCTTGCTGATAGGCAACTCAGACATTTCAAAGTGGATCAGGGGGACCTTGCCATTCTCACACCGATATGATTAAGCCTGAAAGAGAAACATCCAAAACTTGTGATGTGCAAGGAGAACCATCCTGAGACAAAGTATCAATGAGAACAAACTAAAAGAGATTTTGTCATCAAGGACAAACTATAAACACAACTGAGATTCAAAAAACTCCCCCTTTGTCCTTGATGGAAAAACACCAAAGACTCTCCCCCTTTTTGCCTCAAGGAAAAGAATAGATGAACACCACTGAGAAGCCAATCAAAACACCATGAGAAACAGCTGCAAAAAAAATAGCAGAGTGCAACAACTGGGATTGTAGGAGAGCTGTAAGTGAATCAAAACATATATCATGCTCCCCCTAAGCCAATGCATGGAAAATTAGAGAAGTAAAGATTGAGAGATAATTCCCAATCGAAGCCTCAACCTTTCAGATAACTCTTTAGCTAAGGGCTTAGTAAGAATATCAGCCACCTGATCTTGAGAGCCAACAAACTGTAAGTAAACTTCATTAGCCAAAACCTTTTCTTGAAGAAAGTGAAACTTAATAGCAATATGTTTAGTACAAGAGTGCAAAACAAGATTTTTGGAGATACTTATCGCACTTGTGTTATCATAGAGAATAGAAACAATTTTAGGAATTTCAATACCCATATCAGATAGAGTTTGACTCATCCAAAGAACTTGAGTACAACATGAAGTGGAAGCAATGTATTCTACTTTTGCAGTAGAGAGAGAAACAAATTCTTGTTTCTTGTTGTGCCATGCCACTAAACGATCACCAAGAAAGAATGCAACACCACTGGTGCTTTTCCTATCATCCAAACAACCAGCCTAGTTAGCATTAGTATATGCAATTAAGGAAAAATTAGTGCTTCTAGGATACCAAAGGCCATAATTAAGAGTGCCATGAATATATTTATAAATCCTTTTAACAACAGTGACATGGGATTCCTTAGGGTGATGTCTAAAACCTGTATAAATGTAAAGGTAAAATTCTCCTGCATACGTCGTGTCTAGCTAGCCAACAGGTGCATCTGCCAATTCTATTAGACTTGTATATTCGCTTGATTTGTATCGTGGGAATCATCAACTCCATGTTAGTTTGTATCCAAAGTGAACTATTAGGGGAGTGCTAATCGATGGTAATATCAATTCATCTCTAAATTCTCTTTAAGCATCTCTAGTATACTTGCTTTGATAAAGAAGACCCATTTTCATGTTGGGATATCGAAGACCCAAGAAGAAATTTAATTCTCCTAATAATGACATTTCAAATTTAGATTCCATTAGCTGAGAGAATTTTTTACTTAATGTAATATTGTTGTAGCCAAAGATAGTGTCATCAACGTATATTTCAATAACCAGAATATCAGAACCTTCAATTTGAACATAAAGATTGCTATCTACACCTCCTCTAACAAAACCATTTGAAAGCAAATGATTGTCAAGCCTAGAGTACCAAGCTCTAGGTGCTTGTTTTAAACCATAGATGGCCTTTTTCAATCTGTAAACATGCTTAGGCTTATCTTTGCACATAAATCCTTCAGGATGTTCAACATAGAACTCTTCATCTAAATAGCCATTTAAAAAAGCAGTTTTGACATCCATTTGATAAACTATAAAGTCTTTATAAACAAAATAAGCCAAGAATATTCTGATAGATTCTAATCTAGCAACGGGTGCAAAGGTTTCACCAAAATCAATACCTTCTTGTTGAGCATAGCCTTTGCAGACAAATATTGCTTTGTTGTGAATGACATTACCATTTTCATCAAGTTTGTTTCTGTATATCCATTTGCCTCCAATGAAATTCTTTTCATCTGGTCTTGGGACTAACTCCCAAGTCTGATTTTTCTCAATTTGATCAATTTCTTCCTGCATAGCATTAATCCAACATGAGTCTGTGAGAGCTTCATTAAAGTTTTTAGGCTCAAACTAAGTAACTAGATAGAAAGCTATTTGTTCCTTTTCATCAGATTCTGCAGCCTTTCTTCTAGTTTGAACTCCTGCATTTTTATCCCCAATAATCTGATCTTTTGGGTGATATTTAGTTAGAGCTTTTGATGCAACCTTTTCAAGACTTGTTGTTTCAATTCTAGGGCTTGTTGACTCAGTTTCTTCTGAAATAATTTCTAGTTCAAGTTCTTCTTCCTCATTATCTTGCAAAGATTCAACATACAAATGTGATCTCTCATCAAATTTTACATTAACAACTTCAACTATCTTATTAAGCCTTTTGTTAAGGCATTTATAAGCTTTGCTGTAAGTTGAGTATCCCAAAAAGTTACCCTCATCACTCTTTGATTGAAAACTCCCAAGGTTATCATCATCCTTTTTGATAAAACACTTACTTCCAAAAATTTTAAAGTATTTGACATAAGCAGTTCTTCCATACCACAGTTCATAAGGAGTGTGTTTAGATTTCACTCTAATCTGCACTCTATTCAAAATATATACAGCTGTATGAACAACTTATTTCTAGTACATATCAAGCAACTTAGCTTCATCTAACATTGTTCTAGCCATTTCTTTTACATGTCTGTTTTTACGTTCAACTACCCCACTTTGTTGAGGTGTTTTTGTTGTAGCATACTGTCTTTTAATGCCGTGCTGTTCACAGTAATCAATAAATTCTTGAGAAGTGAACTCGCCTCCTTTGTCAGATCACATACATTTAAGTTTCAAATCAGATTCCTTCTCAACCAATTTACAAAAGATTTTAAACCTTTCAAATGCTTCTGATTTGTGATTAAGAAATGTGACCCAAACCATTCTAGTATAATCATCCACAAACAGCATAAAGTACCTTTCACCATTAATAGACCTTGTTCTGGTTGGTCCACATAAATTAGTTTGCACAAGTTGTAAAGGTTTTGATGACGAGTGTTCTTTTGTTTTGAAGCTGATTATAGTTTGTTTACCACTTAGACATTCTTTGCACACAGAATTTTCTGGCTTGTTAAGAATTGGTAAACCTCTAACATTCTGATTCTTACTGATTCTAACTAGATTTTCAAAATTTATGTGTCCTAATCTTTTATGCCATAACCAACTTTCTTCAATTTGGCTCATTAAACACATACCTTGATTATTTTCATTGCTTGATGTGTCGAGAAGATTGTACACATTTCCTTTTGTCCTCCTTCTAGCTACAATAGCCTTTCCTAGCTTGTTTTTAATGTCACATCCCTATGAAGTAAAAAGAACATGATAACCACTATCACAGATTTGACTAACACTTAGAAGATTGTGCTTGAAACTTTCCACATAGTACACATTATAGATAGGAGTTTCTTCATTTAGAAGAAGTGAACCTCTACCTTTAATTTGAATACCAGAGTTACCACCAAACTTAACATATCCACCTATGTAATCTTCAAGATTTACAAAATTATCCTTGTCACCAGTCATATGGTTAGAACATCCACTATCCAGGACCCATAAGTCCTTTTTCTTGGAATGAAAAGTTGTTTGAACCAACATAGTTTTCTCAATGTTGTTGACAGACTTAGGTTTCCAAACCTTTTTAAATTTCTGCTGTTTAGATTGCAGATCAATTCTACACTGTTTGACAGAATGTCCCAAAGCATTGCATTTAAGACATTTGATTTGTCTAACAAAACCATAATGTTGCCTAAGACCAAACTCAGGATCCATAAGCCTCAGTACTCACCCATGGCCACAATAAGGCCACAAATTTGTTGCAAAAAAATACCAACCATAGGTGAAAGGATTGGATCAGATGAAGATTCTGCCACTCTTAAGATTGGTATTGATCCCACTAAATTTAAGGATTGAAACCCAAAAACCTTTGATCTCAGAAGATGGTTTTGTTTTGTGTTGTATTGAATGCATTCACCTTTCAAACCACCATGATTCTTGTACATCTTCTGTTTGGCTCTAGCATCTCATCTTCAGCCTTTAGAGGCTTTCATATTTTCTGTTCTCCTTCCTAGTGATAGACTACTTCTGTTCCTAGCTTTTGAATTTTATCTTGTGTTTCATGTACTTCCTCTAGAAGACACCAACCTTTTAGCTTCAAGCTTGCTTTTCTGTGAGAGATCATTTCTTGATCTGGTTTGTGTTCTTGAGCAAGGACTTGTTTTTTGAGTTTTCTGACCTCTTGTAAAGCACATTTCAGCTCACTTTCAAGATCTACTACACCTTCTTCAACATCAAAGGTGTTAGAATCATTTTGCTAAGTAATTTCAGCCATGAAAGCTTCATCTCTTCACCGAGAATCTCACTGTAACATAGATCCATCCCACACAAAATAGGATCTTTTCTTCTTTTGAATTGAAGTTTCGCTTTAGGTTCTAGTTGGCCTTCATAGGCTTCTTCAAATGGGTCTCATGGTTCATTTGATTTGTCATAGGGACACTTTTGAAAAGAAAGGTCTTATTTTGGCCACAAGAAACATTCAGTAAAGCTTTTCCTTTATATTTTCCCATCCATGCAAATCTGAATGTGGACTTTGAATCAAACAACTCCTGATTCACCTAGATTTCACTTTTCTTTCCTTTCACTTGAAGGAATTTCTTTTACCATTGAATTGTTTTCGCTAGTTCTCATTTCATAGGTAGTAAGTATTCCTTGTAGGCTATCTAAGGTAAGCTTGTCAAAGTGTTTCTTTTCTTCTAGGGCAGAAACCTTAGATTCAAATTTAGATGGTAAGGTTCTAACAACCTTTGTGACCACATCAAATTCATTAACCTCTTGACCTAGACCTTTCATTGAATTGACAACTTCATCTACTCTTAGGAAATATTTAGCCACCTTTTCATCATCCTTCATTTTCAACTCCTCAAACTGATGTTTGAGTGTAATGATTTTTTACAGTTTGAATTTCTCATTCCCTTGATATATAGTTTCAAGTTTTTCCCAGATTCCATGAGCAGATTTGCAATGCATGACTTTAATGAACACATCTTTAGTTAACCCACAAAAGAGGGCATGCTTAGCTCTGACATTTGTTTCATACTTCTTTTCAGCAACATCACTGGGAATAGTGGTTGGTACATTGTAATATTCTAAAACAATGCACCAAACATCAACATCAAAAGAAACAAGAAAAGCTTCCATTCTGATTTTCCAGAACACATAATCAGTTCCATCAAATAATGGAGCTCTGGATATAGAGGCACCGTATTGAGAATGTGCCATTAAAAACAAAATCCAAGACCAAGATAAATCCAAGGTGATTAAAACCTATCAAAGGACCCTAGGCTCTGATACCGATTATTGGAGTTAAAATGACACTAAGAGGGGGGGTGAATCAGTGTTATAACATATTTGACCAATTTTCACATATTCAAAAACTATAGCACAGATCTGATGTCAAAATACTCTGATTAATGCATTCATGAGTTGAATGTAATCATTCATAAACAGAATTGAGAAAGATAATACCCAAATAGTGAACTCAAATAATCAACAACATAGTAAAGCAAAGGGAACTCAGAAGAACAAGAAGACTCCAGATTTTATCGAGTGGAAAACCCTCTTGGGGTATAAAAACCACTCCCTAAATGCCTTCCAGGCTTAATCTTTTAAAAAAAAGTTCACAATGCCTTATAGGTTGATTTTTGAGCACCCACTCAAGGAGCACTAGCCCCTCATTTTGAGACACCCATATCAAGGATTACCAACCCCTCAAAATGTTTTTTACAATAATAATGACTTGGAGGATTTCTCTATTTTCAATTAAGCACATATCTTTCTATAGAGTTCATTCATACATTTCCATACAGACAAGGAATGATACTCTCAAAATTACAATCAACAACCTTTTCAGTTTTCAACATAGGTATTTAATTACATTTCAAGTATGTCAGTTGTGAAGAAATCTTCAAAATGTTTTTCACCAGATCTTCAAATTCTCTTGCTAATTTTTGAATATAAAGTTGAATACTGACAGAATGTCGATGAAGATTAAAAATCAATAGTAACACTTATCCAGAGAGCTGCAAATCATCCTATTAAATAAAAAATGCAATTCCTCAAAGAGGAAACTCAATGAATATGTTGTCATGTAACGTTTCTGAGATTCGATTCAATCAATGATGTTAGCTTGCAACTATATTTTGAAGTTTCCATAAATGGCCACAGAGTTTGAGATTTTGTTAACCACTCGCTGAGACACAAGAGTCTTTCTCACCAAGATTCCCTTCTATTCCATTCACTATTGTGTGATCAAAAATAATAAATAAATAATGCGTAATAGAATTTATTCAAACACACCAATAAGACATTGTATCAAAAACAGAACATAAAAGAGTAAATAGGTGCAAACTCAAGATTCTACTTCGATTGTCATCCTATTGTCCTCTATCTTCAGTGTTTTATTCGATTCCAGCTTTTGCTCTCAGATTGTAGGCTAGGCTCAACAAACTGTCTTCCTAAAGAATGAGATTTTAAATGTGATGCATGATGCAAGATTAAGCTATGATATGAAATAATACTAAGATGCTTGAAGTAAACATGATGCTATGATACTAGATGAATTAAATGCATGAACTCTAATTAATTTCCTATTACCAATGCTTGGATTCACACAGGTATTTATAGAGTTTTTTGAATGATTCTGATTAGCTATCTTGATTGACGGTTGTGATAATTCCTGGCAGATCGAATGGCTAAAGAAGGATGAAACTGAAGAGAAAATAGAAGAAAACTTGAAAACAAGATTTTTCCATTTTTATGAAAGAGGAAAAGATAAGAAGATAAGAAATCATCTTCTTTAAAGAATAAAAGAAAAGATTAAAAGTTGATAAATAATGAACAACCAAAAATCCAATTATTTATTTGTGGATGAAATTAAATTTTTCTTAATTAAATGAAATATTTAATTGCTTTTAAATAAGAAAGTTTCAGGATAAGAAGAAAGCTTTAACGATTTGAAAAGTAAAGATCCCAGATGTTAAATAAAATATTTAATTATAATATGAGAAGAAAAATGAAGATTTCTACAATTAAAATAAAATATCTAATTGTTTTAGAAAGAAAATCAAGATATTTAATTAAATAGTAATATTTAATTAAATTTTGCGAAATTAATTAAAAATGAAATATTTAATTAATTTAGAAGAAGAATTTAAAATAGAAGAAAGAAAATATTTAAACCGTAATTAGAATAAAAAAAGATTTTAATTTGAATTAAATGTTGATAATTAATTTAAATAACAAAAACGTATTTATTTAATTAATTAGGTGGACATATGAAAATAATTAAATAAAATAGATTTATTTAATTATGAAGAATAAGATGAATGAACAATATAATTAAATTAATTAAATATAATCATATGTAGAGGACTTTTAGATAAATTAATTAAATAATAAATATTTAATTAATTGCCAGGATTATAGACATGACCATTTTTATGCGTATACAACTATCACTGTAGCCTTTTCTTTATTTGCTTTCGCCAAGACACAAGGATATCTCTCATCGATGTTCTTTTGTTTCGTTCATAGTCGCCATGACTTATCACTCTTGGGGAGACCTCTTGTAGAGCACACTAAGTCACACTGATAGCCCTTTTTACTCTTGAGAGTCACTGTAACCTTCAACTTTTGGGAAGACGTTTCATAGAATACATTAAGTTCCACCAAAAGACTTTATCCACTATGAGTCGCTAAGAATTTACCGTCCTTTCACCGAAAGCCTTTCATTCACTATCGCTGTGACCAAACGATATCAGAGAGACCTCTTGTAGACTTCAAAATGTTTTGCCGGGGGTCTCTTTTCACCCCGTGTCACTAAGACAATATGAAGTCAGGGAGACACTATATAAACTACCCTTTGTTTTTCCGAAACATCCCGAGCTCACCCTAGTTCGCCAAGATAGTATCAATCTCACACCGATGGAGGTCTTTGATAGAAATCCCTTGTGATGTCACTATAACATAATGTTTCTCTCACCAATGCACCTTTCTATCTTATGAGGGTTGCTATAACATACCGACATCATGGAGACCTCTTGTAGATCATTTTAGTCATACCAAAACACCCTGAATTCACACCTGTTTGTTGAGAGTTCCAAAAAGTCCTATCGAATGCAATTGTCTAATGGCGGTTGGTGTGACATTGAACATCCGTTATAACATCATGCTAAAAGAAAAAAGTTTGGCCGAAGTGAATCCCATATGTGATGTCGGTGAGACAAAGCCACTTCATTGAGACCTATTCTGAAAATCCTGACTCTTTCCGATGCGCATCCATCCACCATCGGTCGGTGTGACATACCTGTTTCGGTGAGACCACATACTGATGGAACAACTCTCACCGATAGACTTCCACATACACTAGCCAGGGAGACAATGTGATTTCGCTATGACCTCAGCCCAATGACCAAACACATGCCGATATAGAACACTTTTTGTTGCCGAAACAAAAGAGAATTCTTGCTGAGAGTAGCATGTAAGATAAATTCAATTGCCATGACATTTGAAATGTTTTGCCGATAGGCAACTCGGACATTTCAAAGTGGATCGGGGAGACCCTACCATTCTCACACCGATATGAGTAAGCCCAAAAGAGAAACATCCGAAACCTGTGATGTACAAGGAGAACCATCCTAAGATAGATTATCAATGAGAACAAACTGAAAGAGATTTTGTCATCAAGGACAAACTGTAAAAACAACTAAGATTCAATAGAATGGTGGTGCAGTGAGTTGGATGAGTAAGCGGCAAGCTGTAGTCGCTTTGTCCACTACAGAGGCTGAATACATGGCAGCTACTCATGCTTGTAAAGAAGTAGTTTGGTTGAAACATTTGTGTTCTAACATTGGTTTTGATGTAGGGGAAATAACTATTTTATGTGACAGTCAGAGTGCAATTTGTCTGGAAAAGAACCCTACTTTCCATGCCAGGATGAAACATATTGATGTACATTACCACTTTGTATGAGATATGGTTGAGGATGGAAAGGTCAGTTTGGAAAAGGTTGATACTCTGGAGAATGTTGCAGATGCATTGATGAAGCCAGTGAGCATAGACAAGTTTAGGTGGTGTGTCAGTTCTATGGGCCTTAGTGACCATGAATTTTTAGTAAGTTTTATTTGTGCTCTGGAGGTGCTTGTATGATCTTCGTCAAGTGGGAGATTGTTGGAAATGTATGTCTCAATCAATACAGGCTGAAACCTCCATGAGAGCCAAGTCGATGTGACATCCATCATGTCTGGCTAACAAGTAGTTTGCACCATTCTGTTTTGAGCAGGTCACTGTCACCTAGCTTTTGTCTTGCTAAAAATATTCACTATGGAGTCTAACACTGTGACATAGTGTATATGCTATGACCTCTTAGCGCTCGAGAGACCTCTGGCTGACAGGCCATTCATTCATGTATCAGGGAGACTCTTGGCAACCATGGTCTTCAGGATAACTAAGGGTTCTTGCTGAGAAGTCCCAGTGAACAGTGAAAATCTTGCCGACAGGGGACATATCCAAACGTTCTTCGGTGTAACTCAAAGGTCCTGATAAGATGTCTCAGTGAATGTTGAAGGTCTCACCAATAGGAACATCTTGTGAGATCTTTGGTATAACTCTTGGTGACAGATGAAGTTTTCGGGGTAAGTCCTAGAGCTTGGTGAGAAGTCTTAGCAAGAGTTACATGTCTCGCCGATAGTGCTTTATGTTGGAGCATTCGGGGTAACATATGGAGATCAGTATGATCTCTCGGTGAAGGGTGTATGTCTTGGTAACTATTGATAGCTTCGGGGTGACAATAGAGATCTCAGAGAAACCTCTTGGTGATATCGGTATGTCTTGTCGACTATCTTTTGGAGCTCATTATGACTTGTGTCTTCAGTATACCTTTGGTGACTCGCTATTATCTCCTGGCGAATATGATAGGTCTGGGCGACTGCTTGGTGACTTGGTGTAACTCATGGAGCTTGATAGAACATCTTGGTGACTACGATGACTCTTGGTAACATCGATATGAAGTCTATGTGGCATCGGCTTGACACTGTTAGTGTCTCATTGAGATGCTAGTACAGTGCAAATTCTGTTGACCGAGTAAGACTTTCTGATGTGGCATCTCGTGGATGAATAGGAGGAGCCGAATGTGAAATGTTAGCAGTTGGTTCATTGTGACAGTTCTGTGAGGAAGTTTGATAGTCAGGGAACGCCATGGATATACTCAGAGATTGCAGTTTGTGATCGGTTGGATTATTGATTGGTTCGTTGGTTGATTCAATAGATTGTTGTTAATCAGTGAAGGTATTCTAATCTGTAAAGGCTATAACTTGAATGTTTCTATTCAAAGAATGTTCATGGTGAATGCTGCTGTATAATGACACTAGAAAGATAAGTTTGGAATTTGTATGTAATTTTTGTTACTGTAATACAAAGTGATTTCTCTTGGTGTGGTGGGTTTTTCTCTTGTAAGGGTTTTCCCACGTATATCTGGTGTTCTTGTGTGATTGTCAAAACTCTGTTTCTATGACCTATTTCTTAGTGCATCTTAACTTGACTATAATTCTAAAATTTAAAAGTACCTCTGCATTGTTTCCTGAGGTATTGATGTTAGGAGAATTGTTTCCACATCTAATTTTCCTTACACCTTGGAGAAAAGCTTAATTGCTTAAGGTAGATCTGGGATGGCAAACTAGGTTGCTTTGGAATGCCCTATATTTGATGGAACAAAATATGTATTCTAGAAGATAAAAATGGAAGGATATTTTTCAGCTCAGTAATATGAGATTGAAAAGGATTATTAGACTACATATACTCCACCTCCAAATGGTTTGAGTACAAGTGCAGAGATCAAGGTGCATTAAATCAATGCTAAGGAAATATTTATTATTGTCAATAGTCTTTCAAATAATGAATTAGTAAAAGTTATGAGTTTGAATACCACTAAAGAGGTTTGGGATAATCTAGAAAGCATTTATGAGGGAGGTTCAAAGGTCAAACCAGCAAAGTTGTAGAACTTGAAGGCACTATTTGAAATGATGCAAATGTCTGAGGAGGAAACACTTGAAGGATACATACATAGAGTTGATTAGTTGGTAAGTGCTATGAGAGGCCTTGGTGTAGCAGTTAAAGAACATAAAGTAGTAAAGACAGTTATTAGAGCTCTTCCTGATTGTTATAGTGAAAAGGTATTTTCTATTGAGAAAATTGTAGATTTTGATAATTATTCTAGAGATCAGTTGATTGGTACACTAATTGCATTTGAGATGAGAAAAATTAAGAAAGGCACAAAAGTAGAGACTACTTTCAAGACTGGTAAATTAGAGAAGGTTGAAGAATCATATGGAGAAGATCTTGATGATTTGGAACCTAACTTTGTGAGGAAGATGAAAAAGAGCACTGGTCAAATGTTTTAGTTGTGGTGGTATAGGTCATTATGCTTCTAGATGTCTAAAAAGAGCTATAAACAATAAGAGTAACGAGAATAAAGGAAAGATGATTAAGAAATATTATTATGTGAGAGAAGATGCTGGAATTTATGATGGTGAATCTAATTATGGAGATTTTGATGATAATGAATTATTTTTTTTGGCTATAAAAGAAGAATATGTTTATGCTAACCTTGAAATTTTTGTGAAGGAAAGTGTTCTTGAGATGAAGGATAAGGTTGAGGGTACTTTGGTATCTGATTTTCATGTCAAAGAGGATAAGAATTACTGGGTTGTTGATAATGGTTGCTCTAATTACATGACTAGAGACAAAAGTAAGTTTGTTAAACTTGAAAAGTATGATGGAGGATTAGTTAAATTTGGAGATGATTTAGGAGCTATGATTTGTGGAATAGGTTCAATCAGTTTTGACAGAAAATATAACATTGATAATGTTTACTATGTTAAGGGTTTAAGGCATAAAATTTTGAGTGTTGCACAAATGTGTAGCAAAGGATATCATCTTGTGTTTAAGGATGAAATATGTGAGATCTAGAAAGGGTCTGGAACTGTGATTGTTTTTGGTAAGAGAACAGATGGAAACATTTATCATCTCAAGGGTGTTGATGGTCATTGCTTTATGTCTCAGATTAATGATAGTTGGTTATGGCATGGGAGGATGTGTCACATGAATTTAGATAATTTGGCAAGAATTAGTTCAGTTCATGTAGTGAGAGATCTACGAAGAATCACAAAGCCTATTAATATTATTTGTGAGAGTTGTTAATTTAGAAAAAAAGAGGAGTACTTTTAAAGGAAAGGAACAATCTACTACTGGACTGCTAGAATTAGTGCATACAGATCTTTATGGTCCTATAAGGGTGAGAAGTTTACAAGGTGACATGTACTTTATGCTTTTGGTTGATGATTACTCTAGAATGACAAGGGTTAATTTTCTTAGAGAGAAATCAGATGCATTAGATAAATTCAAGGCATTTAAAGCTATGGTTGAGAATTAAATGGATTTGAAAATAAAATGTTCGAGGTCTGATAGAGGTGGTGAATTCACCTCCAATGAATTTAACATGTTTTTGTGAAGTTCATGGAATAAAGAGGTATTTGTTTTCCCATAGAACTCCTCAACAGAATGGAGTTGTTGAAAGGAAAAATAGAACTATTCAAGAGGCTGCTAGGACTATGATGAAAGAGGAAAATCTATAAGAAGTCTACTGGAGATAATCTATTCATACTGTTGTTTATATACTTAATAGAGTTCAAGCCAAAGCTAACAGCATAAAGACTCCCTATGAGCTATGGTATGGAAGGATTCCTTTTGTGAAGTACTTTAGAGTGTTTAGAAGAAAATGTTACATCAAAAGAGAAGAAGAAAACGTAGGAAATTTTAATGTAAGGTCTGATGAAGGTATCTTCCTTGGATATTCTATTAGAAGCAAAGCTTATAGATGCTACAACAAAAGGCTGAGAAAAATAGTTGAAAGTGTAAATTTTAAAGTTGATGAAAACTTTCAAAATTCAATTGTAGTGGATGGATATGTGTCAGATGAACTTGATTGCAGAATTGAAGAAGAAAAAGTTGATGGATAGGGTGATCCCACAATATTAATGATACTCTGTGATATCCTAATTTTATGAAATCATATTTTGTGTGTGGTAAATATATCTATTTAAGCCTTGAAAGTTCCATTTAAAGGATTCTTATTGAAGAGGGTTTGATCAAAACCACCTAGATCAAACCCCTGATAGAACTCACATACCATATAACAAAGTCTCCTTTACACCTATTGAAATGTCGTATTAAAACCACACTTATGATTTTACCTTGGAATCAAAGAATTCATTTAAATTTTTTTTTTTGTAAGTATGTAGTACTTATTATAAGCTTCCCAAAAAGTATAATTTTAAATAAATTTAATTTTATTATTATATTTATTTTTTATTTCTTGTGAATGTAGGTTTCTCACTAAAAATAAAGCTCTCTATTCTGCACGTGGAAAAATAGTAGATTATCCATTTTTTTTTTTTTGAAAAATATCAGTGCACTAGATATTGAAGTCCTTGATCCAACAATTTTTTTTTTTTGAATTTTGATACATACAAAAAATGTTATGTTGTATACAATCCACCTATGTATGAATTGTAATTGGTTTGACTTCGAAACTTGATTAAGAAAAAAAATTCAATAAAATACTATGAAACCAAATGGAAGCACTAGATATTGTAGTTAAAAATCTAAATTTGAAAAGTTTAGAATTTTATCCTTCATGGAAAAAAAGTTATATTGTATGCGGTGAGAATCACTCCTTAAAAATAGTGTTTACTGAAAAAAATTGGTTTTCGAAGGAGATGGAAAAAGAATTGCAATATGATTCCAAAGATTTTTGAAAAAAATATATTTATAATCTATAGAAAAAATTTCACAAATCACTAGTTTTCATCATCTTCAAATTCCTCACGGTTTAGCAGCCATAGGTGCCCAAAAGTGAATATTTAGTTAGAAAAAATCAGTTCAGTGTCTAGTTTGGCCAAAAAATTGTAAACCAGTATTGTGGGATCACCCGATAAGAAATACAGAATGAAGAGGAAGAAGCTCCAAAGAAGACCCCTAAAACCCCTAAGTATGTGCAAAAGAATCATTATGAAGATTAGATCATTGGAGACAGAAGGAAAGGTATATTGACAAGAAGCAAAGTTGTTGAAGTTGAGGTAAATCTATGTTTACTTTCTAAAGTTGAACCTAAAATAGTAAGTGAAGCATGTAAAGATGAACATTGGATAAAGGAAATGAAAGAAGAACTTATGCAGATAGAAAAGAATAAAACTTGGTAATTGGTTTGTAGTCCGAAAATCAAAAACATAATTGGAACTAAGTGGGTATTTAGGAACAAGCTAAATGAGGATGGAGAAGTAGTAAGAAATAAGGCAAGACTTTTGTGTAAGGGCTATTCAAAAGTGGAAGGTATAGACTTTGAGGAGACTTTTAATATTGTGGCTAGGATGGAAGATATCAAAATGTTTTTGTCTTTTGCAACACACAAATATTTTAAGGTTTATTAGATGGATGTGAAGTCTACTTTTTTGAATGGAGAGTTGGAAGAAGAGGTTTACATGGAACAACCAAAAGGATTTCAGTTGACAATCAACCAAATATGGTATGCAAGTTGAAGAAGGCACTATATGGGTACAAGAAATCTCCTAGAGCTTGGTATACAAGGTTGGAAAGATACTTGATATAGCAAGGATTCAGTAAAGGCACCACAAATAGTAATCTTTACTTCAAAATTAAGGAAGAAAAAATCTTGATAGTAGTTGTATATGTGGATGATATTATCTTTAGTGGAAATGAAACTATGTCTAAGAAGTTTGTAGAGGAAATTCGAGTTTGAGATGTCAACATTTGGGGAGATGAATTTCTTTCTTGGGCTACAAATCAATCAAATAGATAAAGGGATATTCATTTCACAATCTAGGTATGTCAAAGAGATGTTGAAAAAGTTTGGAATGGATGACTTTGGAAATCAATATGCACTCCTATGGTGACTGGTTGTAAATTGAGAAAAGATGATGATTCCCCTCAGGCTGATCAGAGCAAGTATAGATCTATGATTGGTGGACTGCTATATTTAACTACTACTAGACTAGATATCATGCATGCAATTTGTCTTGTAGCTAGATTTTATGTCTGAATGCTTCTGGATTTGATTGTGTGTCCACTTTTTTCATCAACGTTTCCTCATCTTTTTCAACTCTCTATCCTAATGATGGTTCATTGAGTGTGATCTGAAACGTTGATGAAAAAAGTGGACACACAATCAAATCCAGAAGCATTCAGACATAAATTCATATGGATTGTGGAAATCTAATTACATTTGTAGCTAGATTTCAAGAAGTTCCTAAAGAGACACATGTTGCAATAGTGAAGAGGATATTCAAATATTTAAGAGGCACTCTAGATTATGGTCTGTGGTATCCTAAGGATATTGTTTTCACATTATGTGCTCATACAAATGTAGACTGGGCTGGTTGTGTTGATGATAGGAAAAGTACAAGTGGTGGTGCATTATTTCTTAGATTTAGATTGGTGTCATGGTTTAGTAAGAAGAAGGATTTAGTTTCTTTATCTATTGTAGAGGTTGAATATATTGCAGTAGCATCATGTTGTACAAAATTTTTGTGGGTGAGACAAAGATTGAAGGATATCAGAGTTGTATATGATGAGGCCATATCTATCTTTTGTGACAATACAAGTATAGCTAACATTTCAATGAATCCAATGACACATTCAAGGACAAAGCACATATCTATTAGGTATTAATTTTTGAGAGAGAAGGTTATGGAGAATGAAGTGAAGCTTGAGTATGTTCCTACAAAGGATTAGATTGTTTACATATTTACTAAGGCTCTTCCTAAAGATACTTTTGAGTATCTTTGGTAGAAGTTGGGGGTTAGTACCTCTCCTTCCTTGAACTAGATGCATATGGAGATGCATTAGTCTAATGGGTCTATGGATCTATCTTCTTTTCTAGACTAATGTTTTTGGCTACCTCTTAGGGGGAGTAGGTAGTGTCATGTGTTGTCATTATTGCAAAGTTTTTGATTTGTTTGGCTGTACGCCTAAGGGGGAGTATTTAGAGTAGGTATTTTGGTTCAGTGTCAAAGGGGGTGAACAATGAAAAACATTATATCCTTTTCTATTGATGTCAAAGAAGGAGAAAGTACCATGTGAAAAAAAGTGCAAGGTATCAAGGGGAGAAAGTTGTGTATATTGTCAAATCATTCAGGGGGAGAAAAAAAAGTGTGTTCAAAGTTGTGTTGTCTTTGATGGTTTTTCAAATCTTGTGTTGCCATCAATAACAAAGGGGGAGATTGTTGCAAGTATAAAGGTGTTGTCATTGATGTCAACAGGAATTCTACTAATTGGTGTAGTCATTGATGTCAAATATATGATGAATATGTTGATGATATTGAGAAAATTGTGAAAAAGAGGAAAATAGTTGATGCAGGTTCTGCATGTATAGTTGAGAACTTGAGGAAGTGTTGTGAGTACATGGAGCTATATTTTTTTGTAGAGTTTGAAGATGAGTTAGAATGAAGTAATGAATTAAGATGATGTATCTAGTACTTGGTTTCCAAGTTCCTTTGAGAAAACTTGATAAATAGAGTAAACTATGTTGTGCAAGTGTTCAAAGCATGCTCTAGTAGTGTGCTCTGCATTTCTTCTGTGTTGATTCTATTACTATGTGGATCTTACATGTTATTAAATGTTGTTAGAGGTTTCTATATTTAACATTTAGGTTTTTGGATTGTTGTACAGTGCGAGATATTTTCACTAGTGTGTGAGCTAGTCTTTCAATGATATTTTTTGTGGCTTGGGAGAAATGTATTTACTCCACATTTTTCTATTGTTTGGCTTTAGGTTGTGCAGATTTGGGAATTTTCTTATAATTTTTGTATCTTTCTATATTCAAGGTCTTACTTGAATTGGTGTAGTACAAAGTGAGTTTCTTTTTTCAGTATGCAATTAAGGATTACTAGTTGTTTTGAAACGAAGTATTTGTATGATGCAAGCTTGGTTGAAGTGTTTGATGAATCTTAAGTAGTTCATGAATTATTCTAGATCATGTTCAACAAAATTATGTTTTCTAGAAGTTTTAGATTGATTTGAAGAAGCATGCACTTAATTATTATGGTGTTTAGCATGGGTATTGGCTGAACTTGTGTTTGACACTAGATGTAAGCTTATGAAAGCATGCTAAGGTGTGTTTGGATGTATTTGGGTACTAATTAAAGATTTATGTAGGTATCCTTCATTCCTATCCACTATGGGAATGTTTAGGTGCCGACCTATTTTGAATTTATATATATAACGACTTGTTGTAGACATTGGAGAAGGTTTTTCAAGGTTGAGGTTGATATAAATATGTATGGTGTTGTTGTGAGTTGAAGTGAGAAGAAAGATAAATGTGAGATTGATGTGAGTGATGTGTGTGATGTGAATTTGAGAAGAGTAGTGTGAATTTCAATGTTAGGGTTCCTGAAGGCGTGAGCTAAAGGCATCTGCAATTATTCATGCTAGGTTGGGAAAGTGTGCAAGAAATTGTGGTGGATTCCTTGTTGCATTGAGAAGTGTTCTCTTTGTACCATTCTTATTTTATATTCTTATATTTCTTTCTATGGAAGTGAGCCTTTTGGACAATGTGTCCTATTCTGGCAGTGAGCTCTTTTCTACCAGTTTTTCTATTATTTATATTGTGAGCTAATCCTCACTATGGTTTTTCCATCATTGGGTTTTCCATGTAAATTTGGTGTTCTCTTGTGTATGGTGTTATGATTTTAGTTTCCGTTATTTGTATTTTATGGTTAATCATTCTAATAGACTAAGGAATTAATGAATGTATGTGGATTTGAATATTGTAGAGGGCTTTGAAGGTTTAATTTTCTACAAATGATTCACCCCCCTCTCAATTTTATTGTTCATTTCAATAGAGACAAAGTATTTTTTCATAGAGGTCAAAGAAAATTCACCATTGGATTGCCAAAAAAAACTTAGCTACTTCCTATTAGGTTTTAGCATCAATCAATATGCAAAAAATTTCCACTGACTAGCACTATGCATTGTATGGAATCCTTCAAAAGCCACTAGTTACCCTGCCTAAGGTTTATGACAACTTTGAACTATTTTTTCCAAAATTGCAATATCTCTCTCCAAAATCAACAAAAAATGATGAGACCAAGTGCATTAGAAAGTAAATTCACATGTATTTCAATGAAAATTGGCCTAAGATCAATATATGAAATATTAAATTCATACCATGTGCTGCAATAGGTTGGTTACAAAAAAAAATCTAAAAGTGGCAGTCACCAATTTGATCATAACTTACATAAAAAATTAATGAAAATTAACCAAAAAAATTGAAAATGAAAGCTAACTCAATCCTCTATAAAAAAAAATCATGTGAAGATCATGAAAATTTTGTACAATTTTGTACCAAGCTCTGAAACGACAATTTAACGTTCAAAAATGCAGAAAACAAGGTCATTTATTGATTTCACTTCAAAAATGTAACAACCCCCTCTCCAATCTTGGATTTGACCCTCTAAGGATTAATTTAAACATATGACATTAGTTTCCCAACTTCCCTTTGAGTTTCAATAACCAAATAACTTCTTTTCCCACAATGACACTTCATATTCCACATTTTTGCAATTTTGCAATTTGACAATTTTTTTTAAAGTTGACAACATTTTGCAAGATTTTACAACTTGACCCCAAAAACCTCCTAGCAACCTAAAAATGTCTCAAAAATATGTGAAATTGTCAAAAAATACGTTATAACAAAATAAACACACCCAAAACTCAAAAAATACAAAAATTGCCTCATGGAGACATGAACTCAACTAGGTGCTCCTCCACTAGCATGAGGTAAGTGTTGCAAAGTTATCATTGATAGTTGTATACGCATAAAAATGGTCATGTCTATAATGCTGGAAATTAATTAAATATTTATTATTTAATTAATTTTTCTAAAATCCTCTACATATGATTAAATTTAATTAATTTAATTATATTGTTCATTCATCTTATTCTTCTTCCATAATTAAATAAATTTATTTTATTTAATTATTTTCATATGTCCCCTAATTAATACTTAAATAAATACATTCTATTTATTTTAAATTAATTATCACCTGCTTGAATTTAAATTCAAATCTTTGATTTAATTGTTACAGCCAAATATTTCCTTCTTCTCATTTTATTTTACTAATTAAATGTTTCATTTAATTACTCATAAAAGTGATTTAATAAAGAATTCTATTTAATTAAAATATTCTTGTGTTTCTTTCCAATCCAAAAATTAGGTATTTTAACCCACTGTGCACCTTCAACAGAGATATTCTCGCTTTTTTCAATAAAACATGATTAAAGCTCTTTTCGTCACACAAACTTTCTTCGCTTTAAAAGCTTACACTAAATATTTTCATTTAATTAAGAAATTAATGTTCTCCACAAATAACAATTGAATTTTAAATTCATTTATTTATCGGACCTTTTTTTTTTTTCTTTATCTTCTTCTTTTTCCTTCTTCATAATAAAATAGAAAAAATCTGTTTCTAGTTCTATCTTCCTTCACTTTCACATCATCTTCAAAATTGCTTGATCTCACAAGAATTATCACAACCGTCAATCGAGACAGCCAATCAGAATCATTCAGAAAGTCCTATAAATACCTGTGTGAATCCAAACATTGGTAATAGGCAATTAAGTAGAGTTTATGCATTTAATTCATTTAGTATTCATTTATCATAGCATCATGTTTATTTCAAGTTTCTTAGCTAAAATCATTATCATAGCTTAATCATGCATTCATATCATAGCAAAATCTCGTTCTTTAGGAAGATAGTTTGTTGAGCCTAGCCACTAATCTGAGAACACAAGGCTGGAATCTACAAAAACACTAAAGATAGAGGACGATAGGACAACAACGGAAACAGGATACTGAGTTTGCACTTCTCTATTCCTTTTATATTTATGTTTTTGTTATAATGTTCTATTGGTGTGTTTGAACTGGTTCTAATTCGTTTATGCACTTAATTTTCACACACACATTAAATGGCGCCCACCGTGGGGCCTATGCCCCGATTTTAGACTTCTTTCTTGCAGGTTTGCTTACAGGTTTTCTGGCATTCGGCAACGCGTTTTGGAAGATTCGAGAAATTTTCTTTTGCAGGTATTTCAGCGCATCTAGGCTATGTTTCGGCGCATCTGGTCATTTCTGCGGCGCATCTGGGAAATAGAGTGGCGCATCCATCATTTTCTGTAGCGCATTTAGTATTTTAGTTAGCGCATTTAGGACATACTTTAGCGCATTTAAAGTTGTATCAGAAAAAAAAAAATCTCTGCATTTAGAATAGCGCATATAGTTTCTATTTTCGCGCATCTGGGTAACAGAGAAGCGCATTTGTTTTATGTTTTAGCGCATTTATGTAACAGAGTTGCGCTTCTGGTCTCTGTTTCTGCGCATTCGGGAGACAAAGCTTCACATCTGGAATTGTAACCGAGATTCTGAGTCTGACGCCTACCACAGACAAAATTTCTTTCATTTTTATGTTGGGCTTAAATGAATCAACCTAGGGTAGCCACCACACCTTTTATCATGCAGTTAAAACGAACCCCATGTCTATTGTGAAGCAACATCTTCACTTAGATTAAATCACATTTGATTTTGGTGCACATAAAATGAATCATTTTACCTATCGACCGTGCTTGAAAAGTGGTAGGTGACAAGTTCTCTCACCCTGCGCGGATCGTAAAACCGTAATCACCCACTTTTCCCTGTGGTAACCCCGACGATAATCATATCCTCGTTGACTTGTGTGACCTCGGGTGCGAGAAACGTTATTGACCCCCAGAATTACCTGCCTAAGGGAAAGTACTCACCTTAAGGGACGCACTAAATCGGCAACGAGCTAAAGCCAAGCTTACCCCGACCTATGATATAAATGTAACCTTTAAGGGAAACCTAAGGTTGCTTTGCAGAAGTGATGTCATACCAGACGGAGTTGTACTCTCTAACCTGTTGAGCTTAACTTCTTCAGGCTGGAGTGCCACCTTTACTGCAGGATTAATCTCTGCCCCATGTATGGCCACTCGAATGGGGGTCCCGAACTAAATACCATTGTTTAGAAAGCCAAAAACCTTCTATTTGCTAGTCTAGCACCGGTCGGTGTGAAGCCTTCCACACTTTCGCAGTCAATAGTAGAGGTGATCAGCTCGCCATGGGAGTTTCATGGGGTTGGAAGCTTGGTTGGCTTGAGAAGAGAGTGCACTGTAAGGGGGAGCCCATGTAGCCAAGCTTCTGGATTCACATGCTACTGATATGCGGTTGGGGAAACCCACGTGGAGTCTAGCGGATATTGTCCTAGCCTAACCTAGGTTGTGCTTGTCTTATTCTATGCTTGGTTACGAATCAACTTAAATCAGACTGTTTGCTGTGCTTTCAAAACATTAATTCAAATAAAGGATCATCCAAGAACAAACATGACAAATTTCAGCTGAAAACTGGTCAAAACTGTCCTAGAAAAACTGTTTTAGCGCATCTAGGGGAAAACTGCAGCACATTTAAGCTCTATTCTAGCGCATCTGTGTTATGTTTCGGCACATTTAGGATTTTCTGCTGCGCATCGGTGCTCTATTTTTGCGCATCTGAGATTTTCTGAAGTGCATTTGACTATTTCACCAGCGCATTTTACTTTTTCTGTAGCGCATTTGGGAAACAGAGTAGCGCTTTTAGGTTTTTGTCACAAACCCAACTTTCTAAGATTTTACTCCCATGTTAAGAAAGTGGAAATCAACCAAGTTCACCAAGAAATCAGTTTTCAATAGGATCAAGAAGCCCAAAACAAATTTAAGTTACAAGAAGACTTTAGATAAACAGAGAATTCCTGTATAAGAGTCGAGACGTCTTGCTCCATTATCGCACATTCCTCCATAGATACCAAGACTACATTAGGGGATTCACTGATGATTATGCTGTAGAACCTTTGGCTACCCAAGCTTATTATCAAAGATTAACATTATCTCAACGTCATAATTTGAATCAACCTCTTCAGTTTGAGAACGTACCACAACCTTCAATTGAATATTCAACGCGTCCCAATCAGATCCTTCAGTGACCCTCGATTATATTCAAGGATTTCTTACATATGCCTGTTTTTATGAGATCTCAACACAACAAAGCAGGAGAAACACCTCAAGAAGAGGGTGAACGAGATAGTCCTCTTTTTAGTGTAAGTCGCAATCCCCTTTTCAGTAACAACAATATGGCTGACAAAGAGGAAATTTTGATACTTAAGAACAAAAACATGAACAAAACTCCTATAGGTAGTGATGATGAACAAGACGACGAACTTGAACTTAGAGAGGTAGAACAAAATCCCAAGTTTCTTAAAGCCCTTGAAAAGATTATACAACATGACAAAGAGAAATACTTTCTTTTTCTAGCTGATCAAGGAGCTCAATTGCCTAAAGACTTTGATACTGAGAAATTAAAAACCACCGAGGAAGAGCCATCCCCACCTAAATATGCCTCCTTAAAAAAAGAGTTTAGAGAGATACAGAAAAAAATCAAAGAGTTAGAAGGAGGAACCACAACCAAGCAGTACACTTTGGATGACATATGTCCTTACCCTTTTGATAGAAGTCTCAACATGATTCCATTTCCTAAACACTGTGAAATCCCCAGATTTGATCGTTATAATGGAAAATCGGACCCAGTTGACCATATTAGAGACTTTCAAAACATGACATTGGAATTTGCCCATGAAGATACATATTTATTGCGATTATTTCCTCGAAGCCTTGGAGTCAACTCTATGGAATGGTTATCTAAGATTACACCTCCTATTCGAACATTTGAGGAACTGATGAATTTGTTCATAAAATAATACTCCTACAACGTTCAACACCAGATCACCATGATTGATCTTTGCAAAGTTACACAAAAACCTGGGGAATCTTTCACTACCTTTCTTCAAAGATGGAGGAGAATGTTCGCTAGGTACCCCCGTCATGTCCCTGAAAAGGAGAAAATGGTTACTTTCATCAATAGCCTCAACTCAGAAATGAGTTATCATTTAAATCTACACTGTCCACCTTCCTTTGAGAAATTGATTAAGGATGCCATCACCATTGAAAGTGCTTTGGTCAAAATAGGGACCATAAAACTTGATAGGGACAACCCTGCCTCATCTAACCATTACAACAATCAGGACAAGTCTAAGTTTTGGACCCGCAACAAGAATGTTGTAAACGATGGTGTTGTAGATGCAAATCATATCACGACTAAGCCATTTACCTTGAACACTCCTCGTAACAATAATTACAACCATGTCAATTCAGTCGCAAATCAAGGAAACAATCATCCCCCTCCAACGAACTATAATCAAGGGACTACCAACAACCAAAACTACTGGAACAACAACAACAACAACAACAACACTTTAGGGAATACCTCAAACACGAAACCACAACACTTTCCATTCTTCTCCAATAAAAGAACTTTTACTCCACTAGGACAATCCTTAGAATCGGCTTTCAAAGAGGTCATGGAAAAGAACGTCCTTATGTTACCCCCACAACGCAATTACGAACCTAATGTAAAACCTCCATCGTGGAACGAAGCCTATTTTTGTGACTACCATAGGTGCAGAGGTCATCATACAAACAACTGTCAAGGTTTGAAACATGCTATTCAAGATCTCATTGACAAGGGCATTATCACAGTAGAAGGACAGCAAAAATCCAACGAAGATCACCAAGCATTTCGAAATCCTCTACCAAATTATCAAAAGGGAGAATCTTCTGACAAAACTGTGAACCAAATTGATGATAATGTAATCCGTCACCTCTATACGGACGATGAGCGAGTCAACGTCATAAAAATCAAAGAGAAAGTAGACAATGGACAAGTAAATGTCACAACAAGAGCACAAGCTAAGGTTGTTTTGAAAGGTACCTCTTCAAAATCCAATGAGACCTCTCCTCAACACCAATACGACTTAGTTAACCAACTTCGAAAAACTCCAGCTCAAATCTCCATTTTTGAACTTCTGAAGATTTCCCCTGCACATAGGGAAATTTTAGATAAAACCCTCGTTGAAATGACTGTATCTACGGATTTGGATGTGAATCAATTTCAAACCATGGTAGGACATTTGTCCTCCCCCACATGCCTTTCATTCTCAGACAAAGATGATGTTTCCCTAACTCATCCCCACAATTCATCATTATACTTAGAGGTCATGATCCACAAATTCCGTGTCAAACGTGTTCTAATAGATGGAGGGGCTGGTCTAAATATATGTACTTTGAAGGTGATTCAAGCATTAGGCTTTGCCGAAGACTCCATTGATCCTAGAAGGAAGATTACCATTAAAGCCTATGACGATGAGGAGAGAACGTCTAAAGGTCTAATCATGCTACCAATCAGAGTGGGACCTATTATCAAAAATACCTTTTGCCAAGTTTTAGAGTGAGATCTTGCATACAATATCTTGTTGGGTCATCCTTGGATCCATGAGATGCAAGCTGTTCTGTCCACTTACCACCAATGTCTTAAGTTTCCGTATGATGGACAGGAAATCACTATACCAGCTGATAACTCAAATGCCCAAACTTGTGCCAATGTCAAAGCTCATCAAGATACTTTGGTTTCGAATAATCGAGAAGCACTTGCTGATGCTTCTTCTCAACATGCTACACACGTCAGTCAGTTAACTAAAAGCTTTGACAAGAAACTACAGTTCAAGGAAAGTGGAGTTGGGGAATATTCCCTTTGTCTTGCTAATCTACCTACATCTCCTCGATCACATGGAAAACCTTCTATTACACCACAACAGATATCAGCAGCATCAACATCAGCACAGGTACAAACAGAGCCCACTACTAAGTTCAATGGACAATTTATCAAAGAAAAATTCCCCATGGGAGATCCTGAGGATACAACAATTCTAGATTGGCTCTATAAAGACGAAGAGGACGCAATTCTAAACGTCACCTTACCAACAGAACAATATGGGAAAGGATATTCTATCATGCAAAAGATGGGATATGATAATGGTCCTCTTGGAAAGAGAAAAGAAGGCGTAGTTGAGCCTATCCATCTTCCAGGACTTGCGGCATATGATAAAACTGGAATAGGCTATGAGGCTACCCAATCTAAACAATCCCAAGGTAATGTTTTTACACTGCAAGAAGGTTCCGATAAGAATGAAACATGTTTGGTATCAATCCTGAATTACATTGAAAATAACTCTGACACAGATTCTACTGAATATGAATGGGATACCATCCATGATAATAAATTTTGGAGAGACAAAGAGGTAGATGTCATACATAAGTATACGCCCGCTTTAATCAAAGGAGAAGGTTCAGGATCCCAACCACAAGAATCTGAACCACAAAGCAACTATGAGTCTAGTGATACTGAGTCGGATTTTAACAAACAAGATTATCAGGAGAATAGTCCCATCATTGACCTATCTCATACCTCGGATCCTACCGATAACTCTGTCTTGACCCTAACCATCGCCAATTTTACACAACCGGATGACGTCCTACCATTAATCCATCCTGATCTCATTGACTGGGATCTTACCAAACCTATGGATATACCTATTTTTCCAAACGACAAAGCTATCATAAACTTCCTTTCCGCCGATGATGTAAATAATTGTTCCACTAGTGATTTTCGGTATGAAGTCTTTAATCAGGAGAGTGTCAAGTCTCCTAGCTGCAAAAATGAAAATAAAGATAAACGATCTAGTGGTGAAAACCAGAATCTGGCAGTACTAGATCAAGCAAAAGACAAAATAAAGAGCGTATCAGATGGTGAAAACCTTTTTGAGGCACCATCTGATGGGACTCTTGACACTCTCCCAGAGCATTATCATGAGCGATCATCCATCTTGACTGAGCCTACAAAGGAAATCAACGTTGCAACTGCAGATAATCCAAGGATCCTACAGATAGCTAAATCAATGACAGCTAAAGAAATCCCAGAGTTCATGAATTTTCTCAAGGAAAATCAAGTCAATTTTGCATGGTCATATGCAGATATGCCCGGCCTTGATCCTGATCTCATTATGCATCATTTATCTATCAAATTGGGAGCCAAACCAAGAAAACAAAAAACCCCGTGAAAGATGAATCATATTGCACTATTATTAAAGAAGAACTTGCTAGCTCCTCTGATGTGTTTTATAAGATCAATCGACTATCGAATGGATTTAATATTGTACCAGAAACCACAAACGGTAAGAGTATGTGACCGATTTCGAGATCTTAACAAAGCCAGTTCCAAGGATGACTTTCCGCCTTCAAGTACATAACATAGTTGATCTAATGCTGTGCCATGCCATACTCATTAATGGATTGGTTTCTAAGTTACAACTAAATCAAGATTTACCCAAGACCAAGAGAAAATAGCTTTCACTTGTCCGTGGGGAACATACTGTTGGAATGTCATGCCTTTCGGCTTAAAGAATGCTGGAGCTACTTATCAAAGAGCTATGACTATGATCTTTCATGACATGATGCACACATTCATGGAGGATTATGTAGATGACATATTAGAAAAATCACACACCAGAGAAGGACACTTGGAGATACTGTCTAAAATATTTACCAGGTTGGAGAAATTCAAAGTTTGCCTAAATCCTAAGAAATGTGTTTTGAGGTCACATTGGAAAGCTACTAGGATATATTGTTTCAGAAAAGGGAATTGAAGTAGATCCTGCTAAAGTTCGCACAATCATGGAGATGCCTCCCCCAAAGAACATCAGTCAATTAAGATCATTACAAGGGCGACTTCAGTCTATTAGAAGATTCATTACACAATTGGCTAACAAAAGTCCACCATTCACACATCTCCTACATAAGAATGTTCCTTTTAGATGGGATGACAAATGTGAAATGGCATTTCAACAAATCAAGCAGTACCTGATGAATCCACCAGTTCTTGTACCACCAAATCCAGACAAACCATTGATTATGTATATTGCTGCAACCGAGACATCTTTGGGAGCATTATTAGCCCAAGAAGACCATGAAGGGAAAGAACGTGCAATCTATTACATTAGCAGAACACTGACAAGTCATGAGCTTAATTACACTTTCATTGAGAAGGCTTGTTTAGCAGTCGTCTTTGCTTCACAAAAATTTTGACATTACATGCTAACTCATACAATTAATCTTGTTTCAAAAATTGATCCACTCAAGTATCTACTAAGCAAAGCATCGCTAACAGGGAGGTTAGCAAAATGGGTCATGATTTTGAGTGAGTTTGACATCCACTATGTTGATCACAAAGCGATCAAAGGACAAGTTATTGCGGATCAACTAGCAGACGCTCCTCTCCAAACAGAGCACCCCTTACACATTGAGTTTCCAGATGCTAATGTTTTCACGGCAGACTCTAAGCAGCTATGGTCCTTATACTTTGATGGTTCTTTTACTCAACATGGATCGGGGGCAAGCATTCTCTTCGTCACCCCTAAAGGACATACCATTCCTTAGTCATATAGGCTAATGTTTCCATGCACCAATAACATAGCTGAATATGAAGCACTAATCACTGGACTGAAAACAGCATTGGAATGGAAGATTACCGAGCTACAAGTTTATGGAGACTCACAACTAGTTATTAATCAAATCAATGATGACTATCAGACTAAAGATGACAAGCTGTTTCCATACAAAAAGATGATTGATGACTTCAAAAAATACTTTGTAGACATTCAGTTCACACAAATTCCAAGGATTGACAACAAAGCGGCTGACGCTATGGCTACGATCGCCTCATTGATACAACTCCCAGAAAAACAGACTCGCTATGAATTTCTGGTGGAACAATTATTTACACCTGCCTATGACACACCTGAAAGTCAAATTATCTACCACCTCGTAGGATCCGATTCACCCTGGTATGGTAAGATTTATGCATACCTAAAAGATGATATTTTACCACCTGATTTATCTCGCAACCAAAAACGTAACTTTATCCGACAATCCTCTCGATATACCTCATCGCTGATACCCTTATCGCTGCGGGTCTTGATGGTACTTTTCTTCGATGTCTTGAACGTGACGAATCTGACAAAGCTTTACAAGAAGTTCACAATGGCATTTGTGGTACTCATTCGAGTGGACTAACCTTATCTAATAAATTGATTAGAATACACACCGCCTACAATGGAAAGGGAATTATCACTTTTGTTGTTAAAACATGCTCAAATGTCAGATTCATGGGAATCTTATTCATGCTCCTACACAAGAACTTCATTCGTTTACACCCACCTGGCCATTCTCTCAATGGGGGTTAGATCTAGTGGGCAAAATTCATCCTTCTTCTTCAAATGGGCATAAGTTCATTATCACAGTGACAGAATATTTCACTAAGTGGATTGAACTAGTACCTCTCTCTAAAGTCACTGGAAAATAAATCTCATCCTTCATACTCAACTACATTATTTGTCGATATAGTATTCCTAATGCCATTATTACAGATAATGGTCGACCTTTCAAAAATCAGGATGTTGATGAACTTTGTGAAAGATTCCATATTCAGCATAGATACTCCACGCCTTACTATCCTCAAGGGAATGGCCAAGCCGAGGCCTCAAACAAGACTATACTAAAGATTTTGAAGAAGACTGTCAATGACTCAGGGAAGGATTGGCATGTTCAACTCAATCCTGCCTTGTGGGCTTATAGAACTAGTGTCTGAACACCGACAGGAGTGACACCTTTTTCCCTTGTCTATGGAGCAGAACCCCTATTGCCTTTAGAGGTAGAAATACCTTCATTAAGAGTATCACTGAAAGGTCTCATAACAGATGGGGAATACAAAGTTTCCCGACTACAAGAGTTAGAACTTTTAGATGAAAAGAGACAAAGAGCAGCAGACCATTTAAAAGCATACCAATAGATGATGTCTTGTAGCTATAATCACAAAGTAAATCCACGTACCTTTCAGGTGGGTGATCTAGTTCTGAAAGAGAACCCGCATAATCAACAAGAAAGAGAAAAGAAAGGAAAGTTTGAACCAAATTGGTTAGGCCCCTATGTGGTTATTATAGTCTACGGTTCAGGAGCATACAAGTTATCAACGCCAGAAGGAGACCTATTTGATGAACCCATCAACAGTATACATCTTAAGAAGTATTATGTTTAAGTACAAAAAGTCCTGAAGAAATCCAAAAATAGCAGAAAAAGTCCTGAAAAAATCTAAAAACAGCAGAAAAAGTCCTGAAGAAATCCAAAAATAGCAGAAAAAGTCCTGAAGAAATCCAAAAACAACAGAAAAAGTCCTTAAGAACCAAAACAGTAGAAAAGTCTCAAGAAACTAAAAATAGTGTAAAAGTCCCAAGAAATCCAAAACAATGTAAAAAGTCCTGAAGAAATCCAAAAATAGCAGAATAAGTCCTAAAAATACAAAAAAATCAAAAGAGAATGTCATAGGGTGAAAACCTGGCAAACAGGCAGTCTATTGACAGCAAAATACAAAAAAAAAATCAAAAGAGAATGTCATAAGATGAAAACCTGGCAAACAGGCAGTCTATTGACAGAAAAAAATACAAAAATCAAAAAGAAATTAGAAAATGCAATAAATACGGATAGTGAAAATCTGGCAAATAGACGCTATCTGTACCTCTCCATTTATTAGTTCCTGTTTTGCACTTTGTCTTTTCAAAGCTTCCCTTTTTCTGCATCTTTTTCACATCTTAGGGTCATTAATCGCATCATCCTACTGCCATCTGCCTAGAGGATTAAAACGTCTTACCATGGCTTGATCATTTGTACATATTCCTTTCCGCAAGTTGTGTCAATCAATGGGGCAAAACTCAACTGGGGGCACTTAAATTTCAGCGCATACCAAAACAACTAAACCATGACATAGAATCTGATCATGCAAACAAACAACAAACTCATACAACTTTATCCGATCATGACACACTTTTCAGCAAGATATCATATCATTGTCTATCAGATGATCCAAATATCTGAATAATGTATGAAATAACAGTATTACATGTTTGACCAAAAGTTGTTTGCTTTTCGATATCATTACTCTGGAGCACACTCAATGATGTACTGAACTAGAGTAGTAAGGAACGAGAATGATTTTTCTTTTGTCTGCTGTCTAGAGGTTAACAATCAATCTGATGCAAATATGTCACAGGACATGATCACCAAAGCAATATCATCGATGACAGTTCCACATTTGCATCAGAAAGGTGGTTAATCTTTGTATGTTTATGCAAGAAATGCTCAGGTCATCTTGGTTCAATTATACCTCGATGCTTGTGTTCGCTTGCTATATCAAAATTCATGAAAGTTGTACTCTGGTCATCATTGGCACTAATTTCCCCTCTGATGCTTGTACATACTTCCAACATTTCAAAACGTTCTATGATGATTCAAGAAGGCTTATAACAGGCTCAACAAACTAGTTAGTTTCATGTAGTTGCATATTCATTAGATCATTGTATATATCTGCATATTGGATTCATATTAGTATTTTGAAAGGTTGAATGAAGGCATTAAACGATTGTCATAGAGTTTTGACCTTTTCGTGGAGGACATTTGGACATATGATTCATTGCATACATTCATTGTTCATTTATCATTTTATCATTCATTCTCATTTTTATCAGTCGTTCTCATCTTTATCTTTATCATTCCCATGTCATTTGCTATTCATTATCATTCTCATTATCATCATCCTTCTCATATATCATTATCATTGTATCAATTATCATTATCATTTTATCCTTTAATCATTTCATTTCATCATTGTCATTATCATCTTATCATTTTTTTTAGTTTATTATCCT
>VDFB02326183.1:0-19760 GCA_007258455.2 Sequoia sempervirens | reverse complement strand
TGAACATGAGGAAGTCTTTCGATCCTTTGGGATCCCTTCATGTTCTAGGCTTTACTCATTGAGTTTTGGCAAGCTGTTATTTCAAGAATTGAGAAAATCTCTAATATTGGTTTACCAAGCCCCTCTCATTTGCTAGTAAGTTTTAGATTTGTACTAAAAATTTGCAGCCACTCATGTCTATTACTCCTCATGTCGGGTTCTTTATAGGGCTTCTTACTTAAAAATTAAGAAGCTCCTTCGTGATTTCCTCTAGGATTTTGGTGATGGGCATCAAGGTTTCCATTGTGTTGCGTGGGAACTTATGTTTCCTACCTCATGATGTTGGGGCCTTGGTATAATTTCCATGCATTGATAGGACATTTCCCTTTGTGCCAAATGGAATATCAAAGCACTCAAAGGTAATGAAGTTTGGAAAATTATTGTTTGGCATTGCATTAACACTGGTCCCTTTTGGGCTATCAAACCCTAGCTTAGATGGGTTGGAGAATTTTTTTATAATGATTTATCCATCAACTAGTTCAATCTATTTGGTGATCTCCCATCCTCGGGTCTTATGTTCGGCCTTTGGCCAAGCTGCCTTGGATTCATGCTCTTCACTTTTTTAAACACAAAATGTGGACTCTTCCAAACCTTATTCATAAACCACTAAGAACTTTCTAACATGGCTTGAGTTCAAGCTTAAATTCAAGCTTGCCAATCAAGACAAGGAGACTTTTCAAGTAGTTATTGCTTCTATTCCCCCCAAAATGTTACATAAAATTGGTGTTTGGTCTAGTGGAAAGATTGGAAATGGTACCCATATACCCCCTTTTAAATATGTAGGTTTTGTAAAGGTTATTTGTGGTTTTCTCCCTATTAACAATTTAACCATCATTGGCAGCTTCAGTCTTCTCCGGGAACTTGGAATCGTTGGTTTCAATGAATTTGGTCTGTTATGTGGAGA
Source organism: Sequoia sempervirens (assembly GCA_007258455.2). NCBI lineage: Eukaryota > Viridiplantae > Streptophyta > Pinopsida > Cupressales > Cupressaceae > Sequoia > Sequoia sempervirens. Next base: position 18,817 of record VDFB02326183.1, on the reverse strand, counting down.
CCTAAATTGACTCATTTTTCCTGGTGCATTCTTTATCAAGGTCTTCCAATGGGAAATCAACTCCTATACGTGGACCTCCCATGCCCTCGTTATCCATTCAATGGACATCTAGAGAGCCTCAAGCATCTTTTTTGGTTATGCTCTTAGGTTTAAGAAGTTTCCAGAGTTGGATCCATGACCTTTTCAAACCATTTCTTCCTTCCCCATTCTCCTAGCATATTATTTTGTTGGGGGATTGTCCTTGTGTCCCACACATTACACCCAACTCTAGTATGCTTTTAGCGTGGAGATCCTCTTTTATATTTGAAAAGATCAAAATCTTGCTTTGTTTTCCAATTATAATGCAAATGTCCATTTCTCTCTTTACACCAAGGCTATGATTTTCTCTAATGTTTTAATGCAAATTCAAGTGCAAGCTAACAAAGTTGCACTTGAGATTTCTCATCTTTAGGAGTTGTTGGACCACTATGGAAATGCCCCCTCTATTGTTGTTAGGGCACTTTCAAACTCTTCATTTCCTTCGATGGGTTATTAACATGGTCGTAGTCAACCTACCAAGAGAGACCATAGATCTCAATCCTATAGGGTTTAGTCTCGTAATTATCACAAAATTTCTATTCATGGTTGGTCCCAGCCTCCATGGTAACCTTTTGCCTCTTCTTAGGGGCATGGGGAGGCTATTTGGCCTAGTCCTGACAGGTTTCCTCATCTAAAACTTATTATTTCTCCATTCTATACCCAACAACCTACTAAATGCACTCAAGGAGGAAGGTGCACTCACTAGTTGGGAGCCCATTGATGACAATATCCCACTAACGTTTGGGGTCAAAATCCTAATGAGGGAGATCTAACTAATGCTAGCATTGCATTAGATGTTGAATTGTTGTGTCTTTTCATTTGTGTGTTTGGAATTGGTCTTGTTAAATATTATGGGTGTGCCCTTCTACCACCCTAAAAAAATTGTGAATATTGTACTATTTTTATTTTAATATAAATTAAATTAGGAATATTCATAAAAAAATGCAATTAATAAAAATTAAAACACTTGTTAATTTTGGCAATTAATAGATAGTTGCACATGTTGCTTTGACCATAGCTTTTTAATTGTAACTTATAATTATATTTTTTATATAAATTTTGGAAGCAAAATGACAAAATTTTAATGGTTTCCTCTCATAATTTGGTTGGGTTGCACCTATGCCCTAAGGGATTGACCTTTGTGTATAAGAATGATTTGAGATGCATGGGATTGATCTAGCAAAAAATGCATCTAAGGACCTATTTCCCTTTACCTTTTAGATATTTGAATATATCAATATGGTGTTTAGAGACACCATTGAGGAGCTTACCAACTCAATAGGTGAACAAGTTCTCTTAGGTTAAACCCATAGGTGCATCGAATTTATGGCAATAAGAAAGATGAAAGAAAAAATATTCAAGCATACTATTAAAATATTAATTGTAATAGTAATCATCATCTTAGCTTTAGTTAATCGTCAGTTAACTTAGTTAAAGTTTAGTAACTTTTGTTTACACTTTTGTTTGTTTTAGCATCTTTTTGCTTTATGCTTTAGTTGGCCTCTGTTAACGATTGTTTCTTTTTAGAAACATCCTCTTGTAAATTCATTTAAGGAGCTTTCGTCTCCTTTTTTAATCATGTAATTATGCATATCAATTATCTTTTCATGGTATCAAAGCTCGAGCTCAAACTTGATTAATTTTAGCTTTTTTTTTTTAGATAATAAAAAATAAAAAATTGAAGAATTTTTTTAATAATTTTTGTGAGTTGAAATTTTTTTAAGTTGTTTTCTTTTGCAAAGATTTGTGAGCCAATTTTGTTAAAATTCAAAGGACTTTTTTGCTGAAGATTATCATGGAAATTTTCAAGCAAAATTTTGAAGGAGAAATTCGTTTTTCAGAAAGTGCAAATCGTGTGATTTTTTTTTTTGGAAAATTCACGGATTTTTAAAGGGCGAAATAACATTTCATTTTCTAGCGTCAAGGGTTTCTAATCTCAGTAAAATCACGACATGTTCTTTTTTATGAAAAGAAAACGTGGGTTTATTTTCTATGTGCATGTGTTCAACCAGATCACCCTTTTTGACATTTTTTTTGTGGGTTTCTTATGCGCATCCCTAGAAGTTTTCCTGCATCAGTTGTGAGGTTTTCATGACTTTTTGGAGTTGCGATGGGTGTCTTTCTTGGCACGTGACTCTTTGTTATTGCTATTGTTGTTTTTTGAGACATTTGAAGTTTATCATTATCGTGCGACCTTCATTTTGTGATTTGCAGGTTTCTTTTTCACATGATTTATGTCTAAAATAAGACGCAACTAGGGTTTTTCTTTTCCTCAACCTGTTTGAGATCATCTTTTATGGGATGTTCATCAACTAGGGTTTTTCTAGATTTATGATTGCTGGTTTTTTTTCCAGATTGTGGCGGATTTTCTGAAGAACAAAATCTCTAATTTGTTGAGGTCTTTTCATATGGTTTTTTTTTAAATCATCTATGTATGAGGGTTCTTGGATGGATTTCTGAATCTTTTTGGCATTTTTCTGGACTATTTCGTTGCTATTGCTTTTTTTGAAGAATTTGTGACAGGTTCTTGAAGATTTGTTTCTAATGTTTTTTTACTGCCTCCTACCAGAAAATTGAGAGTTTGTTGGCATGCATCCCTACTTTTTTATTTAATGATGTTGTTATGGCTGGTCATTGAGCAGTTTGCAGGTATTTTCATATTTTTTGGGCATTTCCATCATTGTTTTTGGACGATTTTGTAAATCATGATTTCATGGCAGCCTGAAGGGTTGTTTTTGACATAATTTTTCTAGGAAAAATAAAAAAAATAGCAAAGAGTTTTTCAAAAAAAATTCTTGAAAAAAATTGCTAAAAGAGTTTTTGAAAAAAGTTCTATAAAAATTTTGCTAAAGTTTTTTGAGGATTTTTTTTTTAAAATCTTACTTTTTCAGAGTTTTTGAAGGTTTTTCTGAAAAATCTTACAATTTTAGAGCCTCTGTTACATACGACTTTTGAAATTTTTTGAGTTGTGTCAGCTGATTGTCTAGAGTTTGTGCCAGCTGATCACATAATTACCTCATTTTTTGTGCTTTGAAACAGGAGGGATGGCGTCTTTGTCTAATGTTATGTTGGAAATATGCAAAAGTTCAATGTGAAAAGTTATAATACCTGGAAGCAGAGGAAGCTCATAGTTTTTGAGTACTGGTGCCTTGATTTGATTGTTCTGCGGGAAAGGATCTACAATCATGAGGTGGTTATGCTTCTCCAGTTATCAGTCATTAATGATATGTTTCCACAAGAATATGGGTAGACTAAGTTTATGTTTGTATGATGACCATTAATGGAGGGTATTAAAATATTAATTGTAATATTAATTGTCATCTTAGCTTTAGTTAATTGTTAGTTAACTTAGTTAACGTTTAGTAACTTATGTTTACACTTTCGCTTGTTTTAGCATCTTTTTGCTTTTTGCTTTACTTAGCCTTTGTTAATGATTGTTTCTTTTTAGAAACATCGTCTTGTAAATTTCTTTATAAAGAGCTTTTATCTCCTTTTGTAATAATGTAATTATGAATACCAATTATCTTTTCACATACATATGCCCTTAATGATGATGTAAATTTGATCCTTTAATCCTCTTTAGAATTAAAATGTGTACCTTATCAAATTAAGTGCACATTGAATCTACTTGAGGACTTGTTTCCATTTACCTTATAGATATTTGAATATTTTAGATGTCGTTGAGCAACTTGTTGACTCAATAGGTAAATGGGTTTGCCTAAGTCAAACCCATTGGTGATTCAAATTAACAGTGATGAAAAAGATAAAAAATAACATTTACAAGCACACACATGCCCTATATGATTATGTAGATTTGATTCCTTCATTGCTCTTTAGAAATAAAGTGTGCTCTAACAATCTAACTTATGAAATCAAGTTCACATTGAATGCACTTGAGGACTTATTTCCCTTTCCCTTCTAGATATTTGAATATATCAATATGGAATTTAGAGACATCATTGAGGAGCTTACTAAGTCATAGGTGAATGAGTTCTCTTAGGTCAAACCCTTTGGTGGATCAAATTAATGAAATAAGAAAGATTAAAGATAACATTTGTAAACATACAAATTCCCTATATAATGATGTAGATTTGATTCCTTTATTGCTCTTTAAAATTGAAGTTTGCTCTAACAATTTACCATATGAAATTAAGTTCACATTGAACGTCTATAAATACTATGACATACAACATGTCACATAAAACATGTTTTAGGTTAGCTCATAGCAACTAGTAGAATGAAAGGGGAGATTTTGAATTCTAAATTATATTATTGGTATTTGGAGATAATTTACACACTCCTTAAGATTGAATTGAGTAAATACCAAGCCACACATAAATGATCTACAAGGATAAGGTAGTGATCTTGTGGTAGGGAGTGAACATATGGAAATAAGTTCCAACTGAGATAAAATGGGGATGAGTAGACAACAAATACATGGAAATAAGTGTAAAGGGGTAAAATGAAGATGGATAAAGATATTCCATGAGCCAAACTCGGCACAAGATTATGCCACTTGTTGATATGTTATTGTGTTAATACATTCTCATCAAGGTGGGCACAATATTAAATAAAAAATGATACGTGTATTGCTAATTTCACCATTACATTTTTCCCACACTTTGATGTGTGTGCATCTAATATGAGCATGAATTTTAAATTATATGGACACTCACCCGACACAAAAAGTAAGTATGTAGGCATTCATAAAAGAATATTGATCTATATAAAGTAATAGATCATTTTTTACTTCTCCAATCTTGTTCTTTGTATGAGTGCTCCATTGAAACCTAAAAAATATATATATTTAATGAGTATTATTTTCCACGTGATTAAAATAAACACAAACTATAAGATGCTCTAATTGACTACAAAATATAAAAAATAAAAGGTAAAAGGGAGAGGAGAATTTTCTTATTCAAGAAGTGGGGTGAAAAAATTAATGCAATTCAAAAAATGTGATTAAGGTTATGCATGATGTGGCCATGTGGTATAACTTAGTGTGATTTGACAATGTGATGAGTCTTCATTTGATGCAAACATAATGCAATGAAACTTGACATGATGCAACATGTGATAAGAAGTTATTTGATGTAGTCATACAATGTGATAAGACACCACACCATGTGGATGTTTCATTAAAAATGATATTAACTCTATTTGGATATGGTAATGACTCTCTATCTAGCAAAATCCACTACCTAGAATCTCAAAAATAAAATTATTACCAACAATAGAACAAGGGCTAAGTCCTTAGCACAAGGCATGAATTGTCAATCTAGATGATAAGACCCTAAAAATATCTTTAGAGGAGAAAGTTAACTTCATTTCCAAGGAGTGGCAAGCTACTTCTAGTCTTCAAAAGTTGGTAGATCCAACATAAGGGAGCTCTCTCTTCTAATTTTCCTCTCTATTTCTTGTGTTTGTGTTGTTCCTCAACTTTATTTCTATGTTGATAGCATTTTTGGATTTCTTCATTGCACCACTCTTCTCGATACTCATTTTTCTTTTTTGTTTGGCTTTGCTTTTGTTAAAGGGTTTGGGCCCTTTCAAAAACCCATTTTTTACCTTTATCAAAAAAGCATTCCCCTTTTCAATGGGTTGCATCAAAGGATGCAAGGAGGTTGAGGAGAGGGGAAAATAAAGCATATCAATATCATACAATAAGCATGCAAGTATATAGCTAAAAGATAATCAAGGCACATGGAATTAGGTTGCTCCTATTATAAGCACGTGATAAAATAAATATGATGGAGAATTTATGTGCACAAATAGGAGGTATACGTCAAAGCATGTATAATAAGGTTGAACTAATACAAATAAATTTTAAAACAATGATGGAACTATAGGCTAGATAAGAATCATATGTGTATTAAGGGTGTAATGGTAATTTAATATATACAAATTTTAAGTGTGAAGGTGCATGTGGTAAATTCTTCAAAAAAAATAGGCAAATGATGAGACAGGGATGAATGTAAAGATAAAATAAGGATCATGTAAAAACGAATAGTCCATGTAGAAGATGTGTGTATGAAAAGTGTGATAAAGATACGGGAATAACAAGGGTCATAACATAGATTAAAAGGTATGAAAATGAAAAGGGTCTAACTAGTATTCATAGGATTTAAGCATGGTAATTATCATTAACGTGGAATCACGAGATCTAGGTTATAAACATGGAGTCATAAGATGTAAACATGATAAGGATCTTAGTCTTGGAATCATAATATCTAGACATGATGAGGATCATGTTATGGTAAAATGTGGGAGATCTAGGCTAAACATCTTAACCTAAATCAATCGTTCCACCTTAAACATTCAAGATAGAAAATAAACCAAGGGGTTTTGCTTGGTTGTTTTCCTCAAGGGAGAGCCAAGCAGGTTTGGTTGAGGGTTTTGGTCCCTTTTTTGTTGTGTGCAATGATTGATAAGATTCTCAGAGCGAACCAGCACCCCAATCAAATTCAATTCAAGCACAACGCCAATGTCACAAAACATACCATACATATCCGCAGAAACATACATGTTAAACCCAGCGCCAACATTCGGGAACCACCAGCAAGATACCAGTGCCGAGCTACCAAACCCGCCGATCTTCAATCTGCAACACCAAAGAACCTCCACAAGAGATACAGAGAGAAGCAACAATGCAAAGATGCTATTCACAAAGGATCAAAAATATGATACAATACTTATCAATGCAAATAGCAATGCTAATGCTATATGCAATTCTACAAAAGTAGAGATGCCTTGCTTATAGCGCAAGGATGAGAGATAGATAGACAAGATCAGACAAGTGTCTTAATCCTATCACACATGAGACAACTAACTCATAACTACCTAGAAAGTGGAAAACTAGATAAGACAACTAATACGCATTCAGATATGACAAATCACTGAATCTAAGTAAATTTAACATGTACCCAGCCCCCAAGTCCCTAGTAGTAAAGGAATAAACTAGGTACAAGACTTATTCACATCCGCCAACACCCCCTTAAGTGCAACTTAGGAGGTACAAACTGCAAACATGCAAAAGATGGGTCCCGGCAACTAGGCCTGATGAGGTACCCATGTACAAAACAAAAAACTCTCACAAGCAGAGAAAAGGAGAAAAACCCTGTGGGAGAAAACTCCTCTCCAAAAGAGAGAAATAAACAAAGAAAAAACTAATGAAGGAAGGAGGACTCCTCAAGACCCCCCAAGGACAACTTCCTTCACCCCAAGCATCGATCACAACTAAAGATAACGAGGCGATGCCAAAGGTTTAGTGAAGATGTCTGCAACCTGCTGATCTCAGAGAGGGCAACACTCCAAGCCGAGAACACCATCCCGATGAGTTGCCTGATGAAGTGCATGTGTATCTCAATATGCTTATACGTTGACGCTCCACTGGGTTGCAAGAGATATGAAAGGCACTATGATTATCACACCAAAGAGTAGTGGACTAAGTGGAAGGGAATCCAAACTCAGTCATCAACCCATCACAAACCTCCCTCGACCAGCCAACACCTGCCATCTCGATACCGGGCCGATGATAATGCAATAGCAGTCTGCTTCTTGCATGACCATGCAATCGAACCAGAACCAAGGAAAAAGATAAAGCCAGAAGTAGACTTCCGATCATTGACATCACCAGCCCAATCTGAGTCAATGAAGCCCACAATCTGAGATGCACAGGTAAAGTGTAGTGAATGCCAAAATGAGTAGTGCCCTGAATGTATCTCAAGATACACTTGGCGGCCTTCCAATGACTCTCATGAGGCTCTTGTGAGAAGCGAGAGACAAGTCCAACCGCAAAGGAAATATCAGGACGACTATGTGTCAAGTACAAAAGACTGCCAACCAACTACCGATACAAGGTAGGATCAACTGTAGGAGTAGTGCAACTGGAAGACAGTACAACACCTGACTGGAATGGAGTAGGGGCAGGCTTGCAATCAGCCATGCCAAATCTCTGAAGCAAATCAAGAGCATACTTCTGCTAGAAAATGAAGATCCCCTCAGAAGTCTGATGAACCTGAAGACCAAGGAAGTAATGCAAAAGACCAAGGTCGGTCATATCAAATCACTCCATCAATGCTTGTTGTGTACTCTGAATCATGGAAGTAGAACTCCCTGTGAGAATCAAATCATCCACATAAAGCACAAGTATAAGTAGATCCTCTCCATGTCTCTATGTATAAACTGTGGGATCAGAATGGCAATGAGTGTAGCCGAAAGCAAGCAAGAAACTATCCATCTTCTCATACAAAGCTCGAGGGGCCTGTTTGAGACCATACAATGAACGTTGAATCCTGCAAACAAGTGAAGAGTCCTGCACAAAACCTGGAGGCTGCTCCATATAGATCTCCTCATGAAGATCCCCATGCAAGAAAGCACTCTTCACATCCATCTGAAATACTGACCATCCCTGAGATGCAGCTATAGCAAGGACAAGGCGAATAGAATCCATCTTGGCAACAGGAGCAAAGGTCTCAGAATAGTCAATTCCTTCAACCTGAGAAAACCCATTTGCAACAAGACAAGCCTTGTACTTGTCAATGGAACCATCTGCTGCATACTTGGTACGATACACCCACTTGCATCAAACCAACTTTCTTCCCTTAGGAAGAGGCACAAGATCCCAAGTATGATTCTTCATCAAAGAAGAATACTCATCATCCATAAGCACTATCCCACTCTAGAATACCCGGCATCCGAACTTGTGAGGATCATCTGAAACTGCATGACTCAAAATACTAATTCTAGAAGTCTGAGAATGAGTGTGGCGAGTGTCTGTGGGATCACCAACAAGAAGACCAGCCTCCTTAAGAGTAACTCAAGCCCATCATGGCCTAGTAGGTGAATGAGGAGGAGGTGCATCAAGACCATCATCAAAATCTTCCTCAAGTATCAAAACATCATCAACTGAAGAAGATTGAGTAGGTTGTGATGAAGAAGAAGTTGAAGGAGGATTTGACTAGGTGAAGGTCTCAAAAAACTGAACATCACATCGAAAATGTACCTCTTGTGTGTTAGGATCAAACAATCTATATGCCTTCACATCCTCACAATAGCTAACAAATATGTACTGCTAACTCTTCTTCTCCATGGATTTATGCCAACCATTTGGAATGAATGCCCAAGCCTCACTACCGAATACTCTGAAGAAGGATACATTAGGCTTGCGATGAGACAAAGCCTCCTTAGGGGTCATATTTCTCGTGATTGCTCTCAGGCATAATGATTCGAATATAGTTGGCAATACTGACAGCCGGCCCAAAAGGCGGAGCCATGGACCTAGACCTAATCATACACCGGCCATTTCCCTCAGAGTCCATTCTCTCATACCATTCTCACCGAGGAGTGCATGAACCCGGCAGGCCTACGAAGCCAAACACCCAAAAATCCAGACGCTCGGATTGACATACTCTCCCCCATTATCTGTGCGTATCTGTCGAAGAGAAAAACCTGACTACTTCTCCACAAATAATTTGAAGGTCTTGAAGTTGGTGAGGACTTCACTCTTGAGCTTTAGAAAATAGACCCATGTCCGGCGGGAAAAATCATCAATGAATGTTAGCACATACTTGGCCCCTGAAAAAGAAGGAGTTGGGAATGACATAAGATCACTATGGACCAACTCAAGGGGTGTGGTTGCACGTGTAGCATGACCCTTAGGAAAAGGATCTTGATGTTGCTTGCCAAGAACACATCCTTGAAAAACACCATCTGTGCAAGTGATCTTTGGAAGACCAACCACTAAGTTATGTGCTTTCATTTGCTGAAGATATCTATAATTCAAGTGCCCAAATCTCTCATGCCAAAGCTTGCTCATTGAATCAGCATGAGCAACAAAACATGAACCTAATGAAGACTCAAATCCATCAAATCTATACAAATGATTCTCATGATCAACTACCCCTGTTGCGAAAACCTTCAAAGGATCTTGTAACTGTCTAATGGTCACATTTTGTGGAGTAAACTCAACTAACTTCCCATCTCTAGAATGAAAAATCTGATATATGGAAAGAAGATTCGCTGAAATATCAGGAACAAGAACATCCTCAATGCACCCATCTAGCATCTGAACGGAGCCTGTCCCCAAAACTGGAATCTATGAAGAGTTCCCAACTGCAATTTGAGAAGTAGAAGTATGAACTATGGAATCAAGAAGATCACGTGAATTTGTCATGTGATGTGAGGCACCTGAATCAAGAATCCAACTATCTGAAGTTGAATGCATAGCTCATGCAGAAAGAGCTTGCCCTTTGCCCATGGAAGAAGGCTTAGCCACTGAAATATTGTGCTTCTTCATGGCTTCCTCCAAGGCCTCTAATCTCTTAAAGCAATGAGATGCATCATGTCCAGTTTTGCCACAAAATGAACAAGGATCTCCTTTCTTTTTCTTGGAATTGGAAGAAGAATCTCTAGAGGTAGAAGAAGAAGGAGATTGAGTGGACTTCTGATTGTTCTTCGGCTTCGGTTTGGAGGGATTCTCACTACCAGAAGATGATTCTACTTTGGGCTTCTTCTTGTTCTTTCCTTTACCCTTGGATGATTGAGCCATTAGAGCATGATTCTTAGAATTAGGTAAGGCATCCAACTGAATTAACTTGGCCTCCTCCCTAGTAAGACACTCACAAAACAACTCAAATGTAGGCATTTTGTAATCTTTCCCTATTGCATCCATAGTTGAATAGAAAGTAGAAGAAAACACTTGATAAGGGTCCTTTAACTTAGACATAATCAAGAAGATACATTCATCACTAGATACATCATGTCCACATCCTTTCAACTGTGACAAAATCATCTTGAATTGTGCAAGGAAATCCTGAATTGAAGCAAATGCATCTGGAGAGAGGGATTGTAGTTCTGCTTGAAGTTGCAAGGTTCTGAAATGATTTGTTTTACCATACAATTCTTCAAGTTTATCCCAGACATTCTTAGGTGTTTTGCACTCCGAAATATGAAACAACAAATTATCAGATACATGTAAGCCAATGAGCCCTTTTGCTTCATCCATTTTACATCTATGGACAAAATTTTCATAATCCCTTGTAAATTCAGGTTGTTCTGCATCTAACATTGGCCATAGACCCTTAGATTGTAACAATTGAGTCATTTTTAGCTTCCATGTATGATAATTGTGTGGAGTGAGTGGTTCAATTTGCCTTAGATCCGCCATGAAAACCAAAAGAAAGAAGACTATGTGGCACTTAAATTGTGCCTTTAACCTCCCTAGAATGTATTAAAACTCAATTTGCAACCCCCCCAGCAAATTACAATGAACAAATTTTGCAATTTTTACAAGTGACAAGCTCAAATCAACCGTTTATAACACACGATGATTTTTATAATTTTTAGAAAAAAGAGCTTGCAAAAACTGAAAACTGAGGTTACAAACAGATTCTTTGCGATTTTATGATCAATTTCAAAAAAAAATTTGCCAAATTTTGACTTCGTTTGCAAAAGTTACATCAAGAACAAGCAATAAATGCACTTGTACCTTCAAGCTGAAAAAACTGGCAAAAAATATCAAAATCTGGAAAAATCACCTACACCACTGCGAAGTTCGTCGAACCAGCTTTCCAACGATATCTCGTTTTCGGAAAACCGATGCCGTGGCGAAAAGTTATGCAAATTTGAAAAAAAGGCCTATTTTAGGCACTGTGAACACTAAACAGGGGCAAAATTTGAGCCCTCGGGGGCTGGCGGTTGGTCACCCACGTGACCAAGAGCTTGGCTGTTGCAAAAAAATTCTGGCAGTTTGAGTTGCCCGCTAGCGGTTTCGGGCTCCGGTCACCAGTGGTGGTCGGCGGCGGTTACCCGTGGCGGTCTGCACCGGGTGGCTTATGGGACCGCCCACCTGGCCGTCGGTTGGGAAGCCGCTGGCGGCTTACGCGGTGTCGGCGGTTTATAAACCAGCCGCTGGCGGTAAGAGATTAACCGCCCGTTGGCAGCGCTTCCGCTTCACCCCGCCTACGTCAGGTCACGCCCAACAACCGCAGACCGCCAGTAACCGTGGGCTTCACAGCCCACGCTTTGGCGTGCCGCCATATAAATTTTATATTTTTTTTGAAATTTTAATAAAACAAAACGCCGACGAAATTAAAATTAGAAATATAATTTTTTGAAAAAAAATTATGACGACGTTGTACCTGCGCGGAGGGTCGTACGGCTCCTCGGCTAAAAATTTTTTGCTCTGAAGACAACTTTTGCCGAATATAGGCAAATTATATATCAAAAAAATTAAAAACGGCCACCCGGACGCAATGGAAGACTTATTTTTGGCTCAAAGTGCTCCTATAAAAAGTTGTTCACCAGATCTGAGCTCCAAACCCTTCTTTGCCAAAGTTGCAAATAGTGACGAAATTGAGTGAAACAAAAGCCAGATCTGACTTTTTCGAGCCTCCTGGACACAATGGGACAGCCTAAAATACTGCCACTATAGCCAAAAGTGCTGCAATCACCAGATCTCACCAAAATGCAAGCATGCAATATAGGATACAAGAAACTCAAAAATCACAATAGAAATTGATGGAAACTCTCTTCTAATAAAGAAATGGAAGGGGCTTGCCAGATTCAAAGCTCTGATACCATGTTGGAGTTGACAACCCAAGATCTTCAATCTGCAACACCAAAGAACCTCCACAAGAGATAGACAGAAGCAACAATGGAAGATGCTATTCCACCAAACAAGGATTGCAATATGATACAATACGATCAATGCAATACAATACAATGTTATATGCAATTCTTACAAAATATGCTAGAGATGCCTTGCTTATAAAGGCAAGGATGAGAGATAGGATAAGACAAGATCATGATAAGTGTCTTAATCCTATCACATGAGACAACTAACTCATAACTACCTAGGAAAGTGGAAAATCTAGATAAGACAACTAATACTTATCTAGATATGACAACTAATATCTTAAGTAAACTTAACATGTGAATTAAGTCCCCTAAGTCCCTAGTAAAGGAATAAACTAGGTACAAGACTTATTCACACCAACAACTAGCGCACCATGCAGGTGTTCAAAGATGCCAAAAATTAGGGTTTTGATGCTAGTATGGATGTGGTAATGTTTCAACACCTTTAATAATGAAAATCAAGATTTAGTGGGTGACTGTGCCCAAATAATCAACAAGCCCTAGTTTGTCGATGATAATTCAATAAAGACATAAGATAGGGTTTAGGAGTATTCAAAAGAGCTGAGATGTCAAATCCTCCTTACACAACAACTTGCAAACTTGCAAAATAGACAAAGGTAAAAGGGTTGTGCTATATAGGGGATTGCCCTGGTCAAACCCTATGTTGGTGTTCCCACCTCCATAATGACAATGATGATGAATGATAAAGAGTACGTGCTCTCGAGGGAGGAAAGGCAAAGCAATAATGATAATGATAATGAAAAAAATAGTAAACTTACCACTCATATTTGAAACCATGTTGGACTGATGAAGCTATACCAATCTCACATGAGGATAAAGAGGTTTCCATGAGATCCTACAAGTGTTAGCACATATAATAATAATAACAATAAATAAGAAACATCACATAATACTTGAACATGAGTTTGTTAGTGGATTGCAAATTGTAATTGACTTGAATTATATTTTTGATCATTTGCTTCCTTGCTTCTAACTTTTCCCTTTGATTGTCTTAGTTTTCTAGTTGCTCTAGCCCAATGAAAGAGAGAAGAGGTTGTATATATATGAATCCAAACACATTTAAAATAATCATTTTGAGAGGCCAAAAAACATGTTTGAATTCTTAATCATGACAAGACCAACTTTCAAATTCAAATTTTTGGGCATGAATAGCCAGGACGCTAGCGAACCACGTTAGGATCCAAGCATAATTTGCTCTGCAAAGGCTTGCTAAATAAGTATTTAATCAAATTTTCCAAAAAGGTGACAAAGCAGGTACATTACAAACATAATTAAGCACGTGCACCAAAGTGGGTGTCAAACCTAGTGTGAAATTCTAAGTGGCGATAATTTATGACACTACATTTAGCCCCCACTTTAGCAAGGTTTTGTGCTTACATCCATAGCCACAATAAATTATATAGAAGACAAAGTCCTTTCATCAAAACACTAGAGAGATAGAACAACACTAAGTTGAGAGATACAATATCCCTTGTACTTAGGATCCTACCAAACTACAATGTTAAGATAAAAATAACACATACACATAAGACACAAGGTAAACATGCATATACCTATATATCAACTATGGTTAGAAAAATAATAATCTAAACATACATAGAGCATACATGAAGCATACACAACAAACAAAATTATGTAAGATATGGTGTCACGAACTAGTAAGATATGTAGATTCTTATTAGGATCCATACAAAAGGCAACATTCATAAGTCACAAACTAGCAAATTTCATTGTTTTCTAAGTGGCTCATGAGAAATGAAAAAATCACAAGCTAGTAAAATTCATTATTTACTAAGTGAGCTTCAAAAGTAGCAAATAAAAACAACACAAGCTAGTAAAATCCATTGTTTACTAGGTGAGTTTCATGTCAACAATATAAAAAATTATGAGCCAAGAAAAATGCATTGTTTGTTGGGTAACTTCAATAAAGTGTTACAAAGATGATCAATAGGTGATGTGATAGCACACCTAGCTTCATGATGTGTGAACAAAGTGAAGTGTGTGGTGGAATGTATGCCCCCACCTTAAAGTAATTGCTAATGCCAATTGGGAGAAATTTCCTTTAAGGTAGAAAGAGTAATACATGCAAAACAGGCATGAGAGCTTTCTAGAAGTCATATGCCAAGCGATATGTTCTAAAAGCTACATCATGACAAAGGTTTTCCCCCTAGGACAAACAAATCAAACTAATTCCATATAAACAAGTACAATATCATAGATAGCACATAAGGGATTCAAAGGTCCCTAAGGTTTGTATGAATGTATGATAAAGATTATATCAAAATGATAACTTTGAATTGACATCATTCCCCAAATATAGTGGAACGATAAGTATATGGGAAGAAGAGCACATGAAAAAGTATTTTTTGTGGGTCAACATGGAGGAGACCTAAATGTCTTGACACTTTGCATCATCCCCAAAAGGCATGAAAATGGTATTTACGACAAATGGAAAGATGAAGGTACATAAAGAAGAATGTCATAAAAAAAATTCTCCTTTTTATCCTTGTGCCAACAAGAGCAACAAGGGGACCATATAAAGAGAACTAACAAACACAATACACATCATGGGGATAATAGTACATGCAAGCATAACACAAAGACAAAGGGTACTGCACTTATGATCTGGTCTATAGCAAATCATTCACATCACAATCTTGCTCATCATATAGAGATGGTGGGAAATATGCTAGAAGGACTGTAGCAAGTGTAGTGCAAGAAGTGGTTGGTTCGACACACAGTGGTTCACTTACTAGGGAAGGATCATCATGCGTGCCTCTAGAAGATAAGTTCGTTGACTCCATGAAAATCAAAGACAATTCTGAATGGTTTTCCAATGATTCAACCATATCATCTGAATCACTATATTAATATACCACAAAAAGTGATATGGTAGTGTTAACAATGTGGTCATGAGCACTATCAATAATAGAAGAAGGAGCCACAAGAGGAGGAATAAAGGAATATCACAAACTCAATAGTGGCAAAGGTGGTGAGCACTTAAGCTTTTGGATTAGATAGGAAAGGTAGGGATCATATTTATGCTTAGGTGACAGGGGTAAAGTGGAGTCAGGGGATGGTGAAGAAGGGTGAAGAGGCAAAACCTCATCAGGATTCGACTGCATAGGAGAAGGATTATTAGGTGAAGGCGAACACTCCCTACCACAATCTAGTAAGACATAACATGACATCGTCTCTTGTGTTCTTTTGTATTTTTATTTTTTTGTGTATGATTCAGATCATGTGTAGGGGAACCTGAGTGTTTCCCAATGTTGGTTCCTTTTCTTCCTTTATAGGAGGAGGAACATAATGGACCACCAAATATTAAAAGAAAATGGGGGAGAAGGTTTTCATACATCAAACCAATTTTCTCTAGATGTCAAAGAGATAAGAGGAACAAAATAAATCACTAAAGTGTGAGGAAGTCTAGGCTGTCTTAAGCATTTTCCTCGTGGTTCTAGATAGGATGGCAGAGGTGGAACTGCAACATAGAAACCAGATTCTTGGAGTCAAGGGAGGATACCTAATTTGAGTTGTGAGTCATTCACTACTTGTGGAACAAGAGGAACATTTTTCATAGCTATAAAAATCATAGCTATAAAAAATTGAGAGAGCTCAAGGGTAGAAGTTAGAATGGAAGATGAGGGTTTGCTAATAGACAACCAATCAATTCTATTAGCTTTAAATATTCTATAGGAGCGAAAAAGAACATCATTGTGGGGCCAAACAGGCTCAACTAGTTGTGGCCAAAAGTAATCAAGTGAAAATTTCCCATGAAGGGAAAAGGGCCCAAACCCACTATGATGTATAGTGTGCACTTTTCCTCTAAATGGGAATTTTAAACATTTATGTCCATGACATAAGGGACTGCACTCATAGAAGTAAGCCATGTGTGACCTAACTTCGTGCAAAAATTGATTTGAGGTTGGAATTATAGAAAAAGGTACATCCAAGATTTTTGGTCCGACCTAGACATGAAGGGTTAGGGCACCAATGGTAGGATGAGTGGAGCCATCATGTGCTCTAACTGAGACTTCCAATTGCTCATAATTGTCTTGGTATAAATCATGCACATAGAGGAACTCCTTTGTAACTACATTCACCAAGAATACAAGATCAATGAGTACTCCTTGTGTGGGTTTTTCATTAATTATGATGGTAATATAAAGAGGATCATCAAGTGCATGAATAGAGGCATTAATGTGGGTAAAGGTAATATTAGGAATAATCTTAGCTTGTTCTCGTTGAGGGTGAGAATAGATCATGGCAACTACATTATCTGATGATTTAATTTTATGATTGAAGGTTTTGGAAGTGGGTAATGTATTAATGGATGGATTTACAAGATTAGTTGAATGGCTAGGTAATGGGTCGGTATAAATTTGCAAGTTTTGATTTGGAGGTGCGACAAAGTTATTTCCTTTGTTATTCACACCAACCACCTATATGACATTAGAGTCACGAGGTTTTGCACAAGATGCATGCATCACTCAGTATTATGCCTAGGTGTTCAATGATATTGAAAAAGGCCTTTAGGTCAAAAGAAGGATGTAGAGGTTTGGTAGTGTCCACCAATTTAATAAGAGGAAGTTGAATCGAGTTATTGTTGTAGACACGCAAAATATACTGATTGACATTACACATCTGATCCTGACCACTAACATTGCTTCATCCTGAATCATCCTTCGGTCTAACCATTTAATCAAATACCTTTATTTGATTAAATTCATCAATAATCATCTCTTAATTAAATAAATCATTCATCTAATTAAGTCATCCTTCCTCGTTAATTAAATCAATTAGTCTGATCTAATTAACCCTATTTAATTAAATAATCAATTTTATTTGATTAAATCTCTAAAGTTCATCCATTAAATTAAATAAATTAAAACCTTATTTGATTTAATCTAACTTCATCCCCTTGATTAAATAAAACAAAAATATTTATTTAATTAATCTTGAAACCATATTCTTCTCATATTTTGATTTAAATCAATCCATAAATTTAAATCAATATGTCACATCATTATAATCTCTCATTAAATTAATTAACCTTGATTAATTTAATCTCCTCTCATGTCCCATCCTCTAGCTTTTGCAACTTGCACAAGAAAATAGATTTAATTCATTTATTAAAACTCTATTTTCTCTCAAAAGGCATAAAAAAGGAATATTCTTCAAATTTGAATTCAAAATCCAAGTGGACTTTGTCCTTCCAACAAGGCATTTAATCCACCTAGAAAGTCCTTTTTCCTTGAGCCAAGTGGCATTCAATGCACCTTCTTTCCCTCTTACATGTCATTTCAACAATTTCAAAATTCAAATATATGCATTTATTGACACATTCTTCAAAACTTGCACATCCTCTATCCATTCACATATTGACAAATGGCACTTTGTCATTGGTTGATTCTTAGTCCCACATTTCTCTATTTTGGACTTCTCTTCAACTTGACATTCTATAAATAAGAGGCTTTATTCCTCATTCTATCATCCACAACTTGAGTAAACTTACTATACTCAAATTCATATCAATCTTCATCCATCTTATTGAGTTTTATAGCTAGGTTATGCAGATTTTGTTTTGGATCACTCATCAATCTTCAACAAAGTGGATCACAATCTTCATCAAATCTTCAAATCTAACATTGGAGTTGGGAAAGGGCCAATTTTCACATCAAATTGGCACCAACTCCCTCAAGAGATCAAGAATTTGCTTTGTTTAGAATAGGATTTGATATTTTAGTTCTAAGTTTGTTGTTCTACATGTTATTCCTTTTCTCTCACATTCAAATGGATTTCTTGAGGGATCTATATTCTAACTTGCATTTCAATCTTCTAATGTGCTCTTTTGTTGTGTTATTGCAGGTGTAGGATCTAGGTTCACAATTGTTAAGAAAATAGAATAAAGAGATTCAAAAAGTTGTGATTAATGTTGATTCTTTGGTTTAAATTGATAGGGGGCAACAACAGAAGGTGTTGTAGCTACACCCTTTGCTTGAATATTATTGGAAGAAGGAAAATTAATTTTGATGAAGTTTTTGTTTTGTTTCTTAAATTATTGATAACTTGGAGCACTAGT